>JANRGW010033758.1:0-17331 GCA_024733675.1 Psilopsiagon aymara
TGGTGCCTGACAGCCCCCTAGCATCCCGGGACCAGCCTTGATAAATCCCAGCTTTCAGATTGCCGGGAGCATCTTCACGTTCCCAGGCTGGCAGTGATGGATGCATCAGATCATAGCAGCAGCCCCAGCACCACAGAACCCAGCCATCGGTGAGAGCTGCTCCCATGGCGGGAGGCTCCTGGGGTATGAGCCGCTGGGAACAGGGAAACTCAGCAGATACTTTCTGATTTCCATGACAACTGTAACGGGGCGTTTGCTGGTTTGGGAGCATCAGGGTGCGCAGGAATGGGCTTGGTAGGCACAGAGCAAGATCAGCCACCCCAAGCAGGCAGCAATGCCTCCTGTGCACATTTCTGCTTGTCCCACACCACACACCAGCAGGCAGGAGCCCCCTCCCACAGTGCTGCCCAACCCAGGAGGATGAAGTGACCCAGAGAGGGTAGACCTGGCAGGGCCCAAGGAGCTACTGCCCATCATCATCCAGCATGGAATGTGCCCTGGGCACCACGGGAAGGATTCAGGGGAAACTGGGATACCAGGACAGAGAAAGGCAACAGCCTTTCTCTGAGAGCACTGCCTGTTGTTGGGGCAAGAAAAGGATGGAACCAGATCCGAGCACTATTTCCAGAGATGCATGGCTGTAGAGGAGCCGCACTGGGTGCAGCACCCAGTGCCACTGCCCAAGGAGCATCAGAGGCAAAAACAGCCTGCCTAAAACAAGCTCCTTTCCCACCCCTGGAGGAGCTTCAGCAAACACTAAGGTGAAACCTGCAACCAGTTAGCAAGCATACAAAACCCAGGCAATTACTGAAAAGCTTTGGACATGGCTATGAATCCCACATTTGCCAACAGCATCCCCACATTAGGTAAGGTGAAAAATAAAATGAAATCAAGATGTGGACAGAATCTGATTTGCCATAGGTGAAAAATGGCTTAATTATTTCTAGTGCCAGAACCACAGAAGGACATTTCCCTGTTCCCAATCCACAACCTCCCACTAATTAGCAGCCCTGGCAGAAAAGGAAAATGCTTCAAGCTCCAGGAAGAGCAGCAGCCAGAGCCCCAGTGCCCCACATGCATCCGTATGCACAACACAGGCCGAGCACGGAGCAGTCCCCTGGACAACCCCATGGGAGGTGTGGGAGCAGATCCTTGCCCCCTGTGGAGGGAAGAGCCAGCATTTCCCAGTGCCCAGATCCTCAAGGATGGTCCCAACTCCGGACAGTGATGTCCTGCTCCTGTGCTAACACTGACTCCTCCTTCCCCAGCTCAGATCACAAGGTAACAGCCCGGGGGAATAGAGGATTTGGAGGAAGAAACAGGGATCTGTCATGTCGAGATCAAGAAATCCAGAGCCTGCAGAGGAACTGAGCTGTGAGGGGGGACAGGGGCTTGGGAAAAGCTCAGAGCAGTTTCCAGCCCAGGGCTCTCCGGGGACAGGCTGGAGGGCAGAGATAACAGCTCCCGAGCCTCTCCTCTCCCCTTTTGCACAGGCATCTTTTGAAAGAACCAATGCATAAACCCCAAAAAAGTTAGCAGGAGGCCCTGCCCCCTCCCCGCAAACTTGGGAACATGCTGTCATCAAGAAAAATGATGCTGGCAAGAGAGAAATCCGCTGGGGTTGCTGGCAATTTCCCAGGCTCCAGCCCCAATGAGTGTTTATCAATAATTCCAGGATCTGCCTGTCGCAGCCGCTGATGGGAGCGCAGGCAGGGAGGTGTCAGCACAGCCATGGGCAGGGGGAGACAGAGAACGGGGAAATCAATTACCGGCTCCTCAGGAGCAGGGATTTGCCGGCATTGCAGGGCAAGTCTGTTCACTTGGCTGTAACAGGGAAACACTGAAACCAGCCACAGTGACACCAGGGCATGTCCTAAGCCTGGGCTGGCTGACACCATGGACCACTGAGATCCTGCAGGCCACGGGGTGGCCATAATGCTACTGCAGAAGACAGAAGGACAGAGCAGCAGCAGCTGCCCATGGCATCTAATACCTGCTGGTGCACCCACCTTCCATGAGGCGTCTAACTGCTTCTGCACCAGGGGCTGAGGGTCCCTCAGCCACCCAGAGGTGCTGAGCACTGCATGAAAAGAGCAGCACCTTTTTCCTCACAATTTAAACCTTTTGCCAGGTTGTTTCATTTGATGCCACCTATTTATGAGAAACAGCAAACATCCATTTCCCTTATACCACTCCCGAATTTAGAGAACTCTTTCCTGCACCACCTTTACAGTCTCCCTTCTAACCAAGAGAGTGCTAATTTATTAGTTTCAGACAGAAGCTGTTCTGTGCCTTTGATCAGCTTTGTCATCCTTTTCTTTACCTTTCTACTTCAACTACCTCCTTTTCATGATTGGGCAACCAAAGCCGCACTCAGCGTTTGCACTGCGACACATTGCACCCCAGCAGCGCTGCTGCTGCCTCCGCTTCAGTCCATTTCCCAATAACCACTAACAAGCAATTTGCCTTATTTGACTGATACTGGGCACTGAGAAGGCATTTTCATGGAGCTACCCGCAGCGACTTTGAGGTCTCTTTTCCCAAGTAGGGAATATCACAGTAAAGGTCTGCTTCGTGTTTTGGAGTGAAGGATGTTCTCACCTAATCATTGGATTTGGCGACATTCATCTGCCATTTTGCCACCCAACCACCTACACTGTGAGGCTCTCCCACCACCCTGCCCCATCACCTTTATGTTTCAGTTGCTCCCGTTATTCCTGATAAAAGCCAGCCGTCAGCACTGGTGCTAGCAGACAGGATGCCAGACTAATAGCTCCCAAGCGAGCTCTCCTAGGCATGGGACACAAATTCAGGCCCTCCTTCCAACGTGTCTGATTTAACTACTTGATTCTTTAGAGGCAGTGAGTTCCCAGGGGCTCAGATCATGTGAGAATGGTGACACACATATACGGGAAAAGGGTCCTTCGGTTATTTTTTCCACTGGGTATGGTTTTGTCTTGGAATCACAGAACCACAGAATAGTTTGGGTTAGAAGGGACCTTAAAGCTCATCCAGCTCCAGCCCCCTGCCATGGGCAGGGGCACCTTCTCTTGACCAGACTGCCTCAAGCCCTGCCCAACCTGGCCTTGAACACTGCAGGGATGGGGCAGCCACAGCTTCTCTGGGCATCCTGTACCAGCGCCTCAGCACCCTCCCAGGGAAGAGCTTCTGCCTAAGAGTCAGACTGAGAGTCTCAGCCTACCTGCCACTTGCAGTTTTTCTTCCCAATGCTATGACTTCCCACCTTACAGAAACCAAGCCCAAGCATCCCATGAACATTCAGCCAGCCAACATTCATTCACCCCATAACATCCAGGTCAGTCAAGCCTTTCTGGTAGGGCTGGGGCAGCCGTTTCCCTCCTCCGGGCTCAGAGGGAACTGGCACGGGGCGGGCGGGCGCCCGCGCAGGGCCCGGGAGCCGCCGCCGTCAGCACCACGGACAGCGCCAGGCCGCGGGCAGGAGGAAGCGGAGCATCGCAGCGCCGGGAGCCGGGACCCCCCCCCTCCACGGGAGCTGCAGCCCCAGGCGGGGCCCAGCGCAACCACAGCCACCCCCGTGTGCTCTCCCGTGGCAAACCCTGTGGGAAGAGCCCCCAGGCCCCAAGCACGAAACCATGCCCAGGAAAGCTGACAGCAGCCAAACACCTTCATGCGCGGGGAGAACGCACTCACCATCCAACACTCCCGTCTACTTCTGAGACAAACAGCCTCCCACTCTGGCTTTCTCAAGCTCCTGATGTTCCTTATCCTGCTCTTTAAGAGGTGCTGAGGGCTGCCCATTCTGCTGCCTGCAGTGGAAAGCATCTCCCAGTACCCCCATCACACCCCCCATTTGGCTGCTGCAGGGGATTTCATACCAAGCAGTTGGTCCAGCATCCTAACTGGGAGCAGATTGGGAGCATTCAGTCCTGCACTCCCTCTGCTAAGGTTCCCATGCCCCTGCCAGAAAGAACATTCATTTATTAATATTAATACTCCGCATCATGTCAGATCTCACATATTTATGCTCCCTCTCTAAGCACCTTCGCTATGTATCCCTCTTCCAGTGAGAAGTGAACCTGCAGACCACACCACTGCTGGGTGTTGCCAAGCCCCGGGCCTGGTGGGGCTGTAATGGACTGGTGACACCACAATATTTACGGGTATTTCAAGAGACAGAAAAAGGCTACTGGGTGTTCATATGTTCTTATTGTATTATTTAAGAGAAACCATTTGAGAGCACAGGAGCAGCAGTGTCTGCTCCCAAAAGGAGGAAAAATAATGGAGGCGAATATTTGCAAAAAGCTCAGTTAAGTAAATATTTTATGCCCAATAATGCTATGGCTTTTGAATGATGCATGCAAGGAAGTTGAAAGGAGGTGAGGCACAGAGTGAGGCAACTTGGCATGTGTGGTGTGAGGTGAGTGTGGAGGTGTTTGAGGGAAGGCAAAGGAGAACACAGTGCCCTTCCAGTGCCTCTCACCAGGGCTGGGTGAGCAGCACTGAGGGAGGCCTGCCCAGGATGGAAAGGAGTTTAGTGTGAAGTCCCTGGGGCAGCTCAGTGTGAGGCAGGGTTTGCTGTGCAGAGGCAGGGTACAGCACAGGGTGCCCAGGAGGCTCACAGCCCTCCAGAAGCCTTGGGAACAGTGGATGCCTCTTGGCTTTGCTTGAGAGAGAAGCAGACCTGAGAAGGGGGCATAGGAGCAAAGAACTGGAAGGCAGAGGGATTGCCCTGGCCAGCAGGATGGGGCAGGCAGGGAAAGCAGAAGGGAGGGCAGGAAAGGCTGGTGACTGAGGAGGCAAGCAGAGCCAGCAGAGAGGAGGCTGTGACCAGTCTCTCTGACCAGAGGAATTCTCCTCCAGGCAGGCAGCAGCACAGGGTGAGCATCTGGCACAAAGTAAGCACAGAAAGGAGTAAAATACCATTAAGTATAATAAGAAATGTACTTAATCAATGAGCTCTGCAGCTGAGATCAATGGGAAGCAGACACAGCCATTAGCTAAGAAAGCTGAGAAAGAGCCCTGGGCTCTGATGGAGCAGTCAATGCCGGGTTTAACTGAGCAGCAGAGGAAAGGTTCCAAGTGGGGAGCAGAGCGTGACCCTACTTGAGGGTTCAAATCCCCATCAGGGAGCAGGAAGAAGAGCCAGAACTTCAGGCACTGGTCATTGCTGGGGGAACCAGCCCCAGAAGGGGACATGGGAGCTCTGTGAGCAAAGCCTCACTCACCCCACTCTGTCCTCTCTGCCCTTGTCCCTCTCCTCACCTCAAGCTCTGTGCTGGATTGCTCCCCAAGGACCACCTCATGGAAGAGCTTCAAACTAGACAGTGAAGAGATCACCCTCCCAAGAAGGTCCTGCACCAGCCCAGGTAAACAGAGCTGCTACTGATCCTGGAGCTGCGCTTCAGGCAGAGTTTCTGTATGTGCCCACAAAGAGGAATAAAGCAGCAACCCCGTGGTGGGCTCCCTTCTCCCCTGGGTTGAACTCACAGCCCTGATCCCAGGAGGCTGCTCCTGGACCTCCCAGAGCACAGGACATGTGCTCCATCCACACGTATCAACCGACCCTACAACTGCGCTGCAGGCTGTGCACCATCCCTCTTCCCAGAGCCTGCAGCCCCACGGTGGACTCAACTGAGGGCGAACCAGGCATGGGATGGATGGGTCATGGTGCAGCATCACCTGCCCTGCTCAGCCTTAAGCACTGACCATGTGTCCATCAGACCCACTCAGCTGCCTCCTCACGCGTCTCTCCCTCTGGCTCGGACAGGCAGCACTCGGGGAGGGGGGGAATTACGAGGGCGATGGAGCACTGCGGGGGGAGAGGGAACCGCGGCTCCCCCGGGGACCCCCCGAGACCGCGCCAGCGGCTGAACAGCGCCACCTGGCGGCCGGGTTCGGCGCACGCCCGCGCTGCCGGGGCCGGGGGGATCAGAGGGGCAGGTTCACGGCGATAGGACCCGAACTCTGCCTTCCGGTACCGGCACCCAGGCCCCCCTCCAGAGCTCCCGGCAGCTGCCAAAGTCTCTTTCCCAACCTCCTTCCGCATTTCTCAGCTTCCCCAAGCTGCCCGGCGGGAGCACCGTCTCCTTAGGGCTCCAGCCAAGCCTGGGACTGCTCCTGCCTTTTGGTTACGAGCAACACCCTGTCCCTGCTGCTCTGCTCCTGGCTTTGAGGCCATTGCCAGATCTTTTACCACCTGCTGATGCTCTGCACCCATCAGCTGTACCCAACCACCCCAGCTGCAGTACACCCCCAGCAGCTCCCACACAATCACACAGGCCCAGCTGCAGAGCTCCTACTGGCTCTGCTTGCCTGAGCACCATTAGGGCTTCAACCATGAGGTCCCAGCTCCAGGTATCCCAGTGATGCTCACACAGGCCCTGGCTTTGGGGCAGCCACATGCTGGGGGCCAAGAGAAGCACTGCAGATATGCAGTCCTTGTCTGAGCTATACCACACTGCAAAGAGCAACCCAGGCCATCTCCAGCTGCTTTATTCAACACTCTCCTGACCCTTCTGGACACCTTCTCCCTCCCTTCACCCTCCTTCCAACAAGCTCCATATGCAAAACCTTAACAACTAGGACCATGCAACTAATCTGCAGAGCAGAGCTGCTCCAAGCCAGACAGTGAGGCAAGGAAAAGAAAAAACCAACTTGCTTTTCATCAACACATCCTCTATGTTCAAGTGCACTATTTCCCACTGCCCAGTGTCTGGGAGGGGGCTGCAGCTCAGCCCATCCCCAGGGGCAGCAGCCACCCACCCTCCCAAAGGCCCTGCAAACATCCATCCTACCTCTCCCAAAGCAGCTCACACCCAGGGCTCTGCCACCCTTTGCATTCCCAATGCTTCTTCCCTCCACCCTCAGACACAATACCACCAAAAGCACCCTAGGCAGTGTGCAGGACTTTTGTAGCAGCCCCAGCCCCTCCCTGCAGCCAGGCTCAGCAGTGAGGCCACAGCATCATCATCCCCATCACTGGGAGCAGCTGTGGCCACACCTGAGAGATTGATTTTCCTTTTCAAAGTGAAAAATAAAGAGGAAAGCGGCCTGGTCCTGCCTGACCGAGCTGCTCCCCCTGCACAAACCCTACCAGCTGCGGGGAAGCAGCGGGTTTACCCACAGGGTGCCGGGCACATCGCTTTTGCCAAAGGCTGGAAATGGGCTGAGCCCCTGATTGCAGCCAAGCAGGGCAGTGCCAGGGGCAGGAGGCTTCTCTGGGCTCCTGATTTCTGTTTTGCAGCCCCTTCATTTGTCTTCTCTGAGTTATTTGGTACCCAAGCATGGGGGGGGACGACACAGTCTCAGCCTCAACACACCTGCGCAGGGACCGCCTTCCCCAGTTAGTGCAGATGTGATCTGGAGTTTACCACAGC
Organism: Psilopsiagon aymara; assembly: GCA_024733675.1. Lineage (NCBI taxonomy): Eukaryota > Metazoa > Chordata > Aves > Psittaciformes > Psittacidae > Psilopsiagon > Psilopsiagon aymara. The sequence continues at coordinate 7,359 of JANRGW010033758.1, forward strand.
CCATCGGGCACATCTGCCTGTGGGATGAGCGCTTTAGTGCAAGACAAACTGCATCAGCCCTTTCAACTGGAGATTGAGAGCGTCCCCAGGCAGGGTGGCCAAAGGTGATGTTCTTTATCTGTGCCCATTGCTCCTCAGATACCAAAAGGGGCCTTGAGACGCTCCTGTTATTGGATATTCCTCTGAGATTAGAGCAGTGCTGCCTCCTCTCCAGCCTCTTCCCTCCCAGCCAAGCTGATGAACACGATAACTTATCAGGACCTTCCCCTATGCTGCTAGCAATGGCATGGGCACTTATTGACCCACCTCAGAACAACACACTGAATATTTAGGACTTTCCCTGTGCTTGGTACATGATAACATCTTTATCACATGAGCCCTTTAAACCCTCAGTGCCTGCCAGGCCCCTCTGTCCTCACTGAAAGGACACTATTGGACCCAGGGCAGCAAACGTTGATAACAAAATAGCTCCTTGAATGAACTGCAGCACCGGGACTGGCAGAGGAGGTTTCCTGGCTTGTGTGAACTCAAACCCCTCACAGTGTCCTTGCACGACCCTGGGAAACGCAAGGACAAGGAAAGAGGCGACAGAGATGTTGATTCACCCTGAGGAACTGGTCCAGATGGGAAGGCTCAGGGATGCTCATGTCTGCAGGAAGGATGAATGATGGCATGTGTGTGAGACTCATCTCACTGCTGGGGGAGAAATGCCAAGGAATGACCCCAGACAATGCCAGGGAAGCCATGGCTCCGCATGGTGAGGGAGGGGGTGGTTGAGCAATTAGGAAGCAAAGCACCAAGGAATAAATCTGGAACCTGAGCAGAGGGAGATCAGCAAAGGCACAAAGGCTGTGAGCTCAGACCCTGGGGAAAGAGAGCAACCTCTGATACATACGTACACAAAAGCCTTAAACTCAGCTGAGAAATGGGTTGTCAGCAATGATAAAACCCCAGAGAAGTCATAAAGCAGCAGCTATTGATAAAATGGGATGCTGATAACGCACAGCTCATCAGTGAATAAGCAGCTGAGGGTCACCCATGGTAAGCAGCAGAGCCAGGACAGCAGGAGCTGGGTGGTAGCACACTGAGGCTGCTTGAGCTGGGCACACCCTCTGGAGCATCGCTGGGGACTGATGGTGTGGCCAGGATCAGGAAAGAGCCTCCTTCCCCAGTGTGTAGCTCCACAAAACCACACTGAGAACCTCTGGTAAATCCAAGCTTCCTTCGGAACCTCTGAGCACACCTCTGGGGGTGGAGGAATGGCCCTGGGAGGGGGTGAACTGCCTTTTGAAGCGGAACTGCTGACCCAAGAGCAGGGCACCAGAACCTGAGTGTGCTGCAGGGAGGCAGCTCAGGGCAAAGGAAGTGGCTGGGGCTCGGGGGGAGGCAGGTTTCACACAGGCAGCCTCCTGCCACAGGAGCAGTTCTTCCCATCAGCGCTGGAAGAGCATCCAATGCCACTGATGGAGGAGGCAGTCTCAGTGTCTGACTCAGAAGGAGATGGAAATTAATGCACTTGAGTCAGACAAAAATTAGAGAGGCTCATTCCTATGTGAAGTGCTGACTGAAGCCGTGCACTTGATCAGCAACTGCAAGATTAGATAAGAGCTGAACTTGGTCCCACCCAGCATGTATTAATGGGAGCTCTCTGGATGTCTGGGCTGTTCCAGCTCAAGGGCACGAAGATGTTCCCTTCACTGGGGTTCCTATTTGCTGCTCTCTCTGTGGTAAGATGTGCCCCCATGCAGCAGGTACTCAGCCGCAACAAACTCCTCCTGGTGTCCTTTGATGGCTTCCGGTGGAACTACGACCAGGACGTGGACACTCACAACCTGGATGCTATGACTGCAGAGGGGGTGAAGGCTCAGTACATGACTCCTGCCTTCATCACCATCACCAGCCCGTGCCACTTCACACTACTGACTGGTGAGTGCTCCCAGCCCCAAGCACACAGGAGCAGTGCGGGTTGGGGAAGGGCAGGTTGGAGGCTTGGGCATCAGTGAAGGACACAAAGTCGAGCAGCCACCCAGCGTCAGCAGCGTGAGAAGCTGTAGAACAGAGACCAGCAACAGCTACTGCAGAAAGTGGTAGACCTGAACTTGTATTTAGCACAGGTAAACAGCACGAGATGCTGTAGGAATCACACAGCTGCCACCTAGACCATGGTAGGAATTACAGAGGCCACCCCAATAGGGCTCACCCTAAATTCTGCATCAACAACATCAGATTAACCCTTTTGTATGGATTTACTCCTAATGCATGTGATCAGCAGCTCAAACTGGGTGCCTGTCAGCTATTACTGAATTTAGAGTCGCTTCATTTCTCAGTGGCACCTCTGCTCATCCAGTCCTGCTCACAGTTTCAGGTCATCTTTTGCAGCCTCCAGACACCCTTTCTGTGTGTGAGACATTTCTCCACCCCACTTGGTCCCATCCAGAGGGATCTCAACAGGCTGGAGAGGTGGGCCCAGGTGGATGGGGCTTGAAGCAACCTGCTCTGGTGGAAGGTGTCCCTGCCCATGGCAGGGGATTGGAACTGGATGAGCTTAGAGGTCCCTTCCAACCCAAACCATTCCGTGGTTCTGTGATTTCAGTCTCCTTTGTTCCAGGATAGCTGCAGTTAAAGTTTACTTATACTTCCCTACCTGCCAGAGTCACAAACAAGATTAAAGTACAGTTCAAGCAGCCTGAGGCTTCCCTTGCTTTGAGCACTAGCGCTGAGCTCTGGCACAAATGAGCCTCTCCAGCAGTGTCCTCCCTTTGTTTTTATCAGCACACCTACACTATGTACATTCTATAGGTGCCAAATATCAATAGCCTCTAATCCGTGTACATATTTGAGTACAACACATGCTACAACATTGCAAACACTCAAATCTAATTACAAAGGCACCAACACAACATAACATTCCATACAATACTGTCCTAACCCGGATTCCCCACTCAGGGAGCGACAAGGCAATAACTGCAGAACGGGTAGAACTGAACCTGTATTTGTCAAAGGTAAATAGCAGCAGCCCAGCCCATAGCCTCCTTCAATAAGAGAAATTGCTTTTTAGGCAAGGGAGATGCTCTAAATGTAATCTTTCTGGACTTCAGTAATGTATTTGATCCAGTGCCACACGGGAAATCATTAGTTAAGATGGAGAAGATGAAGATTCATATGAAATCTCTAATATGGGAGGTTCAGAGCTACAGGGGAGAGGAGGACAGGTGATGCTGAGAGGAGATTGTCGGGCTGCAGGGAGGGCAACAGGGGAATTCCTGAGGAATCGATTTCGGAGCCAATCTTATTTAAGATTTTAATTAATAACCTTGGCATAAAAGAGTGGAACATGCTAATGAAATCTGCTGATGGGAAAAGGCAGGGAGGCACTGTCAATATCAGGGAGGATGGGGACTGCAGTCTTCGGGACCAGAATAACAATAATAGCATGAAATATAATAGTACGAAGTGCAAGTCTGCCATTTCTAATGGGAGTTTCTACTGCATGCCTACCTCACGGGCTGTGAGCACCAGAGAGGGCAAAACACCAAAGCCATTAGTGAGACATGGGATAATGGGGAGCCCCATCCATGCTGAGAAGGGCAGGGGCGATCATAGGCAGCATCAGCATCTTCAGGGGTGCTCAGGGTCCAGATGATACCTGCCTGGCATCAACCTCTGGTGTGAGGAGCAGGCACCCCCAAGCATCTTTTTCTTTTGCCCTGAGAACCTCAATTGGTACAAGCCATGGGGGGAAGGAGGCCAAAGGAGAGCTGGGAGGGAAAGGAGAGGCAGAACCCCCTATTCACAGCCCCACTCACCCCATCTCTCCCGACAGGGAGATATCTGGAGAACCACGGGGTGATCCACAACATGTGGTTCAACACCAGCACAGGTCAGAAGCTACCCTACCACATCACACAAGGGGTGGACAGCTGGTGGGACAACGGCAGCCTCCCCATCTGGATCACAGCACAGAGACAGGCAAGTGCAGCCCCTGCCCTGCTGCCACCGCCCTGTGTGATGGAGCCTTCTGCAGTAAAAGCTGCAGGCGAGCCCCGATCTCCAGTGGCCACAAGCTGACACCCCCTGCAAACAGCAGGTAATGAGTCCTGCTAGAACTGGAGGCCCCAGACACCACAGGAATAATTATGATCATTCTATTCAAAATAGTGGAAAGTAATATATTTGTTCCAGCTTTATTAAGACCTTAATAAACCAGGTTATTCTTCTGCTGTTAAAGAAACCTCAGCCAACTCCCTAGGGAGGACCAGGAGCCAGGACTGCAGCAAGGCTGTCCTAGATCCCCTTAGGCTTTGAACCTGGCTTCGGGACAGGACCTGAGACTTGGCCCAAGACATGTCCCTCTGCCTGTATTTACCTGCCAAATTAGCTCCACTGGTTTCAGGGTGAGCACTTACTGATTGGAGTAAACCACACCTGAACATCCTCATGGCCAAGAGCCAGAGGGTCCAAGAGAGGTACAAACAGATCACTGTGTCCAAAGTTATAACCACTGTTACCAACATAGTGAGAAACCAACAGGCAGGAGTTCTGGGAAGGGCAACACTTCCAATTAATCACTTTTAATTGGCAGTGAGCAAGAAAACCTCATTAGAGACAGAGGTAGACATTAGGGGGACGAATGACCTAATCATATTAATAGGTGGTAGCACTGATAGATGGAGATGATGCTGCAGAGTGAGCTCAGGTGAGTTTGTGCAATGTCTCCACTAACAGGGTTTAAAGACAGGTTCTATCTATTTCCCCGGAGGAAAAGCAAAGTACCAAGGGGAGGAAGTGAATATGAAGTTGGTGGAGCCCCTCCTGTTCAACTACAGCAATGAAACCAACTGGAGGCAGAACATCGACACCGTGATGGAATGGTTCACAGTGCACAACCTCGACTTCATCGCCCTCTACTTTGGCGAGCCAGACTCCACAGGGCACAAGTACGGCCCCGAATCCATACAGAGGAAAAACATGGTCAGGCAGGTGGACAGAACCGTTGGTTACTTGAGGCAGCGCATCCGGGAGAGTGGCCTGGAATCAAACCTCAACCTCATCATCACATCTGATCACGGCATGGAGACTGTCATAAAGACCAATGAGATTCACATCCAGACCGTAGAGAACTTCACCTTCAAAGACATCCAGTTTGAGCTCTTAGATTATGGACCCAATGGACTCTTGGTGCCGAAAGAAGGAAAATTAGAGCATGTGTACTCAGTCCTGAAAAATGCCCACCCAAACCTCCATGTGTACAAGAAAGCGGAATTCCCGAGGAGATTCCATTATGCCAACCACTCCCGGATCACCCCACTCCTGCTGTACAGCGATCCAGGCTATGTGATCCACGGGGTAAGACGTACGCGCAAACACATCTTACTGTCTTGTGAGGATCTGTCTCTCTGCTCCTGTCCTTCTCATTGCCCTAACCCTAACCCTAACCCTACTCACACTCCATAGATTCATCTCCCTATAACCACACGGCATTCCAGCTCTGTGTAAAGATCTTCTCTGTTCAGAAGACAAAAGGTCCAGAAGAGACCTCCAAGAGAGCACAACGTGCATGAACACAGAATATCAGTTGCAGGGTCCTCTCCTAACCTGGCATTAAGAGAAGGCCCAAAGGCAGCTTCTCCCTGTGAAGCTGCTCAGTACTCCGAAATTTGGATGCCCTGACATTTAGGGAGGGAGCTTGCAAGATGTGATTGCGCAAGAGCTGTGTCTGGGCAGCATCCTCCAGCTTCCAAACTTCCTCTGACTTCCGAAATTGAAAGAAACCAGAGGGTTAAACCCAGTGGCTGGGGAACACAGCATGGAGGAGAGCAGCTGGCAGGAGGCTGGGGATTTGAGCACTCACCTCCTCCCTCTCCCTTTCAGAGGTACAAGGTCCAGTTCAACAAAGGGGAGCACGGTTTTGACAATGAGGCCATGAACATGAAAACCATCTTCCGTGCCGTGGGACCGGCCTTCAAGCAGGGGCTGGTGGTGGAGCCCTTTGAAAGCGTCAACGTCTATGCGCTCCTCTGCCAGCTGCTGGGCATCATCCCCGAGCCCCACGACGGCTCCTTGGAGCCCACCAAGGCCATGCTGCGTGAGTGGGGCCACAGCACCGACGTGCTACGTGGACGGGGACATCGCAGCGGCCCCGCTGCAGGGGTGGAGCTGTGGCACGGGCTCTGTGTGTGCGCGGGTCCGTGGGTACTGACGGATCCTCGCAGCGCGAGCGCGGGGCACCGGCGCGGGTCGGGAGCGCCGCTCGAGAGCCACCGGGATTCCCGCGGGAACAGCGACCCCTGGCGGTCGCTGCCACCGCCTCTCCCCCCAGGGCAGCTGGCGGCTGAGGGCGGCGGATTCCCGCTCCAGCCGGGTGCGGGTGGGGCATAGCGCTGCCGCTCTCCTGGCCCCGGGCTAACGCTGACCCCCCCCTGCAGGTTCCAATGCTCCTCTGCCGCCCGCACAGGACCTGCCGGTGGTGCTGGGAATCGCTCTGGTGCTGGGATGCCGGGCAGGAAAGCGCTGACCCCCATCAGAGGTAAGTGACCCAGGGGACACCCGAAGGAGCCACGGGGTGTCCCTGCCCAGGCAGGCACCTGTCCCGCTCCTATGTGGTTTGCCCGTCTGTGAAACCGCTCCCCACTCCCGGGGGGCACAGCAGACCCTTTGCATCCCAACAGAGGGATTTTTACTGCCCAGGTTGGCCTTGACACCATCAGTCTGCTCCGTGCCTTCACTGTGACTGGAGACCCATCAGGACACGTAATTCCCAATCCCGTCTTCAGCATGGCGCATTCCCGATGATAGCCACAGGCTGCATGCACCTGAAATCTGTATGCAGTGCTGTGCTCTCCTTCCTTGGCAGCCTCCAACTTCTAGGCAGCTCTAGCAGAGAAGATGGGGAGGGATGTGGATCATGAAGACAATCAGTCCTGGTCTTAGAGAATTGCAGAGTTCTCAAAACCTCCCCAGATGGATGATTCACGCTCCTCACAGATGACTGAATCCCAGGGGAGATGCTTCTCCCAAGCTTTGGGGTGCTCACTGGAATATGCTGATGCCCAATCTGACCTTGACAAGGTCTGCGTTACCCCAGCCACTGCATCAGCTCAAGGTATCGTAGAATCACAGACTGGTTTGAGTTGGAAGGGACCTTAAATCTCATCCAATTCCAACCCCCAGGCACGGGCAGGGACACCTTCCACTGGAGGAGGTTGCTCCAAGCCCCATCCAACTAGCGTGGGTTGGACCAGGGACAGTTAAAACATATTCAGTACCCAAAGCAATTAAATGTATTTGAAAGCACCAGAAGCCTCCTGGAAATGGCACTGGGCAAAGGTAGACGCTCACTCAGCCTGGGAGCCTCAGAGGGATCCTAAAGTCAATCAGTGCTTCCAGCCCCTTGGCTGCCCTCAGCACTGCTCTGCCTGTCTTCCTATCCCTTATGGCTGTGGAGAAAAAGGGGAAACATCCATCTGCAGGGTGACCCAGCCCGGCCCTGCTCCCAGCTCTTCCATGGGCATTACGGGGGCAGCTCCAAGGACCCCATCCCAGAGGCTGAAGCTCCCCAGCCCTGTGCCTCATCTCATGGGCTCGATAAACATCTGTTGCCATAGAGACTTGCTCAGCGGCTTCCCGCATCGCCTTCACCAGCCCATGAAACAGGAGACGTGCTTGGGAAAACAGGAAGAAAATGTTTGGCTTGAAACCGTGCTGGGGGTGGGGGTCAGGCCTGCAGCACACACCGAGCCCGGCACAGAACCACGGCGAGGCTCTGAAAGGGGAGCACAGGGACCAGAGCTGCAGATGCTATTGCAAATATAGCAATAATAATAGTGCAGCAACTGCCCTATAAAGCCCCAGACTGGTTTGGGTTGGAAGGGACCTCAAGCTCATTAAGGTCCAGTCCCACAGAGCTCATCACCCAGTGTTGCCAGGCTCCATGTGCCAAAGCTCATTGGGTGCCCAGAGTTGGATGCCACTGCTACAGAGCAGGATGCTCATATGGCTGGTCACATCCTAGTTCCCAGCCCCAGGCAGGTAACAGAGTTTGTAGTGACCAACTAACCTCCTAACCTGAATCCTACCTGACAGCTGGGGTTTCCCTCAGCTGTGGATGGAAATTCAGCTCTGGATTCAGCAGGCAGCATTCCAGTGAGACAGGGCTCCAACAGGAAAAGCTCCATGGAGCAGGCACTGCTTCAGCTGAAGAACAGACCCTCTGTACCCCTGCCAGGAAGATTCCCATTGCCCACGAAATCACAGATGTACCTTGGAGCAGCTCCTGCTGCTCGGAGCAGGGGAGGAGAAAAAGGGAGCTTTGAACAGAGCACTCCAAGGTCTGTACTCCAAAAGCATTTAGGGCTACAAGGATGCAATACTGGGTCAGTACCGGCAGCGCCGAAGCATTACAGGCGACACCGGTGCAGTACCGGCAGCCGGCGGGCGAGGGCTCCCGAGCAGCGCTTTCCCCGGGAGAGCCCGGTACCGGCGAGGGGGGAGCACCTCCGCGAGCTCGCCGCTCGCCCCGAGCCATCAGCTTCTGCCGGGTCCCGCTTTGAAGGCCCCGGTGGTGCTCACGGCAGAACCGCGCCCCTCCTGCGGCACAGTCCAGGACCCACCTCGGGCAGCCGCTGGCCCCGGGGTGTTCCCGGCACTCATTGCAGCCCTGGGGCTGCACCAACTGATGCCCTGGAGAGCCACACCACACACACACTTCCAGCTTCTGGTCCTTTCCTCCAACACAGCCCCGGGATGCAGATGCTTCACATCCCAGGCTGGAGGGGTGAGACAGATCCTTCTCTGTGGGGTGAGGATGTTTAGCCCCACAACCCCCTGGTTTCTGGCAGACACTGTCCAGTTTAAGGAAAGCCTTTAAGGCTTTAAAGCCTTACAGAGGCCTTAAAGGGCTTTCCCAGCCCTTCTTTTGTGTCTCACACCTCGTGCACTTCCACTGTGTCACATTTCCACCAAACATTTACCCAACAGACAAAGCCCTGCCCTGCCTCTCCAGCACACCCAGCTCTGGTTTGTCCAGATTCCTGCTCCATGGAATTCTGCATCTCCCCCCGCCCTCCTGCCCCCAAATAATTCATTCCCCCCCTGGGGCTGGGGGTCACACAGTGAGGAGAGCCCTGCTGTGTCTTGCAGCCCAATTTGCTATGCATTTCCACACCATTTGCTTCCCTTTCTTTTTCCTGCACTGGAAACCGCTTGCTGCCCAGGGGTCCCAACTGCTCCAAGATGGTAACATAACCACAAACACACAAATGTTTATTTATGGCACACACACGGCTTGCAGGAAAACTGCTGCATCCTGAAATGCCCGGTTTGGGGTAGCACATGCCCCTACAATTCCCACTGCCTCACCGTGTGCTCTCTGGTCATTCCATCCCACACCCTGCACAGCTCCATCCCACCTGCAGTGCCCAAATGACACACAGATCCCAGTGCTTCAATTGACTGCTGCCTTGGGAAAACAACCACCGTTTGCCCACAGCAACATGGCCACGGTGGCCCTGGCTTCATGCTCTGAAGCTAGGCACATTGCACACACTTGGCATCCTCGTGGAACATCTCAGCACTCTGATCCCTCACCCAGGCAGCCCCAAGCCAGTGGCACAGGAGGGAAGCCCCTGTGACATGCTCCTTTTTCTTGCAGGGACCGGGCCCAAAGACAGAGGTCCCATGGGGTGGCCACAGTCTTGAATCCCCCTGTACCTCCCTGAACACAGCCCATTGCTCTGGGCACAGGAACAACTGCGTCACCCCATGCCGGTATAAATCCCAATGGGATGGGTCCTTGCTACTGCAGCCCTCCTCTGCATGCCCACTCCAAACCCTCCAATGAAAGCCCCAATCCTAACGGGAAGGGCTGATCCTCAGGGGGACACCTTCCTCCAACAGCAGATCTCTCCCCACCATGGCAGCCCCCTGCTAGCAGTATAGCACAGGTTTCACAGCATTCCTGGAATGTCCAGCATAC
>JANRGW010033759.1:0-27136 GCA_024733675.1 Psilopsiagon aymara
CTCTGCCAGGGAGGAGGGGGAGCCGGGAGGAAGCAGAGACAGGACACCTGACCCAAACTGACCAAAGAGGTATTCCAAAAGGGACGTAGAAGACAAATCCATAAAAAAGCGTCATTATTTGATTGCTCATGGAGCAACTTAAACTTATCCAAATCTTACTCTCTCCCTCTCTCTTGACATATTTTAAGGAGGTTAGACTAATGTGGATTTACTACACACAATTTGAATGCCAGAGTGATATAAGAGTGAATGTTGTAACCTTCACTTGTGTGATCTAAGTGAAATGGCACTGCCAAACAGAAGAGGAATTAAAAGAAAGACATATCTATTTCAGTAAAAATTTTAGGAAAAATATCCTTCAGTTTCCCAAGTTCTTGTTGTAGTCCAAGGCTTGAGTCAGTGTCTTGGTTGCAGCCACAGCAGTGCAGAGACACTTCAGAGGAGGAACTGAGAGAAAGTGCCTGTTTAAAAATTAAAACTAGGTTTTGAGGAACACATTTGGAGTGTCTGTTTAAAGTCATTTCAGAAGGGGTTTTCTATGTAAGTAATATGTATTGTACATATAAATGAATAAGATAACATTGGTCGTCTTTATCTTTCTGGGAACAATTTAGTTAATACAGCTAGACAAGCAATTAGGGATGTGTCTGTTGGTTATGGACATACATAGACTTACTGCTGACCCTCGGTTGAGAAAAGCCCAGTGTCTTTACATGTGTAAAGTACATTGGTTTTTCATCCATTTTTCAGCTGAAAGGACTTTGATCAACTTGAAGTACATCTTTTACCTTGAAACTATGTACTTTGCTTTAAGAGTTAATGTTCACATTTTTCTATCTTTCTCTCCATCAGTCCCATTGTTCTGTGTTGTTGGAAACCCTCACAAGTTTTCAAGCCAAGCTAGTGAAAAGTTTTGGTCTTCTTGAATGGAAGCTTTAATTAAGAATGCTGTTCATTAAAGAATATAAAATATTGTCCTGAACCCAGGACAATAGGCCTGACAGAACAGTGTGGTGCTGGGCTTGAATAGGTTTTCCCTAAAGTAAATTGTCTTCTTGATTTTTAAAAGAAATCATTACAACCAACCACATTTTTCTGCTGGCAGTGCAATGCTTTAAGAGTGATTGGAAGAGACACGTTTTAGAGAGGAATCTGAAGAAAGTGTGCAAGTCACCGACATAGCAGGTGCAGCATGCACAGCAGGAATCTATTATGAAGACAGAACTGATGACTGCAGAGACAGTTTTAAGATTGGCTAAAGATTTATTTTAGTTAGAATGTAATGAAAATGAAGTTTGGGCTGGGACCATCCCCAAGTTTTCATGATTTAAAACCACAAAATATAACACAAAAAAACCCCATATGCTGGGTAAAATCCTGAACCTGCTGCAGAAGCTTTGTCACTGGCTTTAATGTTGGGGTTTCATGAAATTCAAGAAATTCCCTTGTATTCCATGGTTCTGCAGTAAAATCTAAGAAGAAAAACTTAACTCATCTGTTTGTGTTGCTACTTTGCCATGCATTCTGTTCATGTATACTTCAAATTCGCTTACATGAAAAAGGATCATTTTTGCCATCGACCTATATGCCACTATTTATAACACTTCCCTGAAAGACTGTTGGGGTTGAGCCTGCCTTCCTTTATTCACTTTCTCCGTGTGGCTCTTCTCTTTTCTCATTATGGACCATTGGGTCTCCGCAGCTCTGCAGGAGTCTGAGACACTGAGGCCCATGTTCAGGCTCCCATTCTGTCTGAATAATTTCTTCTGCCCTATGCAGTGTTTTTATCTCTAAAATAGCTTTTGTATAATAAGGCGACAAAACTTAGCAAAATATATTGCTTCTGACTGCGGCCAAGTTATCCCTTGAGCATTGCAAGGATAATTTCCTGTGATTAATGTTGCTTATCTGCCTATTCTCCAATCTTTTCCAGCTAAGTTGTATTCAGTTTTATTACCCTCATCCCAGTGTATTTTGCATGATGAACAGATTTTACCTTCTTTTAATAATTTCCTTCTGGAACAAATACATAAGTAGGAATGGGTCCAAGAAGCAATCTTTGTGACACTTGGTAACATTCTTCACAAAATCTGTTTACTGCTTCTGTTCTCCAAGCAAATTTCTCACCCTTTTTCTTTGTGATGACTGTTTTCTGTTTGGTTTCCTTCATCGTCCTGGCCTGCCTGGTGTCATCCTGTCTTTTGTTTTTTATCACCTATGTTTCTATATGCCACAGGCATCGCAATGCTGCTGATTCACCCCATTTCAAAGCATGGTTATAGCAGCTACCTCTGTTTCAGCTTTTCTAGGAGCATCCCATGTATCCAGCCTTGCATCTCAGCCACAGCTGTACTTTTTCCATCAGGCAAAATGTTCTTGTGTTGGCATTGCATAACCAGCCCACATCCACTGCCTCTCCCATACCCCCTCTTGGCACTTGCGCTGCCAGCTCTGTGTCACTGTTTCCCTTTGAATCCCTGTTGGGAGATTTGGGGGTGAGAGAGGTGATCAGTAGTGACTGCCCCTTGCTGTCTAGCCTGGAAACCCTGGAAGCAGGCCCTCCCAGGGTACGTGAATGTGTGTCTTAGACGCAAAATTAGATGTCATTAAGACCTGAGCCACTGTAACTAAGCGGGAAGAGGGTTTCTATGTCACTGAGGTGAAGAAAAAGGTTGTTTTTGAAGCATTTGTCAGTAGGGAGTCAGACCCTTTCCGTTCTTCACATTCATTTATAGATTCTGGCACAATAGAGAGGAAATAAATTACTCTATATTTAGCTGATAGCTTCCATATTCTTATCAGCAGGAGCTTGTCTTACCTTTCAGCAATAGGTCTAGATGATTTCTGTGGGATTTTGTGTTCTGCAGGGTAGGTGTACAGTCTTTGAGAAGAGAGCTATTAGATGTAACATAAGAGGTAACAGACCTTCTTCAAATACTAGGCATAGGAGGAAGATTAGCATTTGTGAATTAGCATCAAAAAGAAAATTGCCTCTAAATTTGTTTCCTCTGAGGGTAAAAAGCATTCACCTTGTTCTTACATGCCAGAAGACTTAGGGAGAAATCCTGGCTCCAGGATTCTGCAGCGGCAGAATTCACATTTGTGTCTTAATGCTAGGGTTTTCCCCTTTAATTAATTTTTCTTCAAAGAGTATTCTTTAAATGCTTTGACATGTACAAATTGCTGTCTGTTCCTGTTTATGGAAACAAAGCTTGTTGTTTGAAGGAAGACGCTCTGCCTCAAGAGTACAGGTTTTCATGAAAGCTGTTACTATTGAGACAGTTCTTGACTTCTCATACATTCAGAAAAATTTACTGGAGAACAGTTAAATGCATAATTTGTTGAATAACTTGGGGTTGAATGAGTCAAACAGTTGCATTTAAAAGACTTCAAAGATTTTTGTGATTGGGATAATTTAAAGATACAATAATAGCAAGATATTGTCTTGGATCCTTTTCACACCAAAAATAAATGAACTTGTTTTCAATTGATCTTGGAACAAATGGAAACTTTGAGTAAATTAAGCAAGTCTAAGCAGCATAGGCATAACACACACTAATCTCAGTCAGTTTGAGAGGGGGGATGTAATGTGTAACTGTACTTTGTTTGGAGTTGCAGGGCAAAGACATGTACCTTATACTGGAAAATGACATGCTGAACCTGATCGATCCCATGGACCGCACAGTTCTTCATTCACAGCCCATTGTGAGCATCAGAGTCTGGGGTGTGGGGCGTGACAACGGCCGGTGAGTATTCACTCTCCTTACCCCTCTTGGCTTCGTGCTATTTCTGGCTGCTGATAGAGAATACACATACACCTGGAACAAATACAAACCTATTCTTTTGTTTGAGTAATTGTGTCCCAAGGGCTATGAAGAGGTGGGCAAATTTTCCTTTTGCTTACTGGCATTACTTTTTTTAATCTGATACTTTTCATAGCGTACCACTTACATGCTGTTTTGATAAGCCTGTATTGAGCAAACCTATCAGATTGAGTCATCCAGGTGCATAAAACTGCACATGCAACTTTATTCTGCTTTAGAGATTTATATAATACTTTTTAATATAAAACCATGTGTTCAAATGCATCCCGTAGTATGTTTCTTCTGGCTATGTCAAAGCATGTCTTCCTGCTGGTCCAAGTTAAACTTGTTATTTTGACTCTATGCATGTTTTCTCTTGAGGTATTTGATTTGACAGAGAAAGAAGTAAGATTGAGGGAAAAGTAATGTTTTTAAACCATGACTATTGCTTAAAGATCTTGAGGTAAGACAGTTCTGAAGGGTGTGCAGGCAACTGTTTGTCCCTGAAACATGACTGACTGTGAGCTGAAGCTCTTCTCTGCCACAGAGAGCGACCATGGGTGTACACTAATGTCCTTTCTGCCCTGGAGGCAGTCTTTCCTTAGCCTTCCATCCTGACCCATCCTCTTTTGGTATCATCCTTCTTTGTCATATAACATTGCTGTGGGAGCAGGGTTGTGAAGGTGACTGATACAGAGCTGAACAGCAAACTGTCTGCCTGACCTATTGAGTATTTTGATGCATCAAAACCATTGCCATTCACATTGAGTAATTCTACATTCTTCGCACAGTACCCATCCTGATACGTGGGTAGTAAGTTGAATAATGTTAATGAGCTGCTGTGTTTTGTATCCATGTTTGATTATTGTGGTATTTGCAGTAATAAGGTCTGGGGGTTTTTTTTGTCTCTGACTTTTGATGGGAAATGCAATTTCAGACCTGAAAAATCTTTCCCAGTAATAGATTTTCTACACTTCTTTAATCTCTCACACACACACGCCCCTGCCAAGTTTCTGATTATCTCTGGCCAAATTTCCAAAAGGAAAGGTGACCCAATTCCACCTTTCAATATTTTTACTCCTATAAATGACTGATGGTTCATTTTGGTTTTTTTACTGTATTTCCCCTCCATGGGTGGAGATTTTTAAGAGATCTGAAAGGGATAAATCCAGTTTGAAATGGTGGGAAGTAAAAAAGTTTTAACTTCTTACGAATAAACCCTTACAGTGTTTTGTTTGCCTTGGAAAATGAGTGCACTGCACATTTCCCTTCAAGTCAGATTTTGTAGTAGCTTGTTTTGGTCAGGAAATAGAGCATCTTAAGGGCACCTAAATGTGATGCAGCTTTACAAGATAAAGGAAGTCAGCTTTGCTCTTTGTTAATTGTTTTGGAGTATTTATAGTTCTTTTTTTCCAACATTTACATTTCTTTGGAAAATAAAATCATTCCATTATGTTGTTTGTAAAGTATGTGAGTCACGTTTCTCCAGGTTGGGTACCTTCTGCTCCTAAAGACAGAACTGGTGTTTGAAATATCAATGTTGAAAGGGGACATCAGATTTTGAGAAATGTGCCTTTTGCAATCATGTGGCGCCAAGAATGTTGTAAGCTTTTGGTGAAACATGTCTGGGTATGGAAGGCAATAGCAGACTCTCCTAAAGGAAAATGAGCCCTGTCAGTAGGACAGAAGTTGGTGGGAAAGGTTGTATGTGCAGAAGTGATTCTGTCTGCTCTAACCTGTGGATCTGCCATGGTATCCCACAGCATTTACCTAAAGCTATGTACCAGGAAATAGCATCTCTGATCCCACTCCTGCCCGTTTTCATGCCATATCTGGGGACCAAAGATGAATTCCAGTTCTGTTGACACTTCTGCAGAAACTCATGTCTCTATTAAGGAAAAAAAAATAGTTATGGAGCATGTGGGAGAAGTGCAGTTCCAAGTTTAAAAACAAACCAACCAACCCCAAATCAACCCAGTGCTCTTCCTTTTGATCATGAAAGGTAGAAGCTCCCCTACTGTTTCCTGAAAATAGGTGGGTTTTTGTTTTGTTTTTTCTTTTTGTAACACTGACAATACAGAGAACCTCGCAGAGCAAATAAACTGATCTTTTCTCATCCTTCTACCATCCGAATAGGGAGCTGGCCTTTCTGTGTTGAAAGTGAACATTTCTTGTTGCTAGAGAACATGACTTGTCTTGATTGGTTGTTGTAAATAACAGCAGGAAATGTTTATTGTAGGTTTAATATATAGACACACAATCAATACGAGCTTTAATATTTCATTTGCTGGCGCAGTAATATTCTTAGCCACTTCTACCAAAATCTACTTTTTTATCAAAAGCTTGACTTCAGAGCTTTCCTGTTCTTAGCCCTTCTCAAGTATTTTCATAAGTGCTTCTACAGAAATTTTGTGTCCAGTATGTCAGGGCTGGAGCCCACTCTTTTTGACATTTAACTTTATTGACCCATTAACAAAATAAAAGAAAGACTAGGAAAAGTGTTAGCCATTACTTGTAAGTGAACTGAGTTCTGGATGTGGGGTTATATAGCAGGACTCAGGCTGGATGTGATGACACAGAGCAAGAGATCCAAAAGACATGCAGAAAGAACAAATTTATGATTAAGTAATCCAGATGTACAGTGTGTTTTGGGCATAGAGAGGTTCAGTATAGAAAACATGCTTTGAAGGGTAGTATAAACGATGTAGCTGTTTGATGAAGATGTACTAACGCACAAGAAAAAAAAAAACATGGTGACAGCAGAGCCCATGCTGAGAAAACCATATTGTTGAGCTGGAAATTGTACGGCATTCCTTTTCTTGTATACGTTAGCATGCAGTCCTTGGGCTCATCCTGGTAAGATTACCTATTGATCCTGAGGTGAGAAACACCAGAGCCACTCACTGATTAACAAAGCAGCTTTCCGTGAGTTTGTCAGCATCAGAGAAAAGTGACACATTGTTGCTCGGATGGTTTAATTGTCCAGGAAGTTGATGAAATCACAGTTTCTGGGATGAAGCTCTACCAGAAGCTGTTGCACATAGATTTTGTTGATTAGCTGCATCTTCTGGCCCAAGAGCATCTATAATAATTGGATTTGTTGTGAAAGACAGTGTATCAATTTTAAGATATTGTAGAAATGTATATTTTCCTCTATTTTGAGCTAACAAAACCCCATCAGTCTGCAAGCCCTCCTTTTTGACTCTGTTTTGCTTATAGTAATTTATTTGGGTAGCTTTTGCTTTGGAAGATGAAGAGGTTTTGTAATGACACCTGACCAGATGATTTTCTAAGCTATGCTGTAATGAAAGATTGATGGAATACAGAGATCTGCTGATAAAAGTTTAATCTGAGGATGTGTCTACTAACTCACCTCAGGCAGAAACATCCTTCGGGAGATTGTAATCACTCTCTCCATATGTTACATTATTATCCTGACCTCTACAGTTCTGTGATAAGTAAAGACTTCATTGTTTTGTTGGCTTAGACTCTGTGGTGATTCTGTGTTTTGAAAGGTAGCATCCCTTGGTTTCAATTAATCAGTCAGTAGAATATGTTTGACTTTAAGAAGCACCCTCATAAGATCACAAACAAAAGCAGATTCCCACAAATTGGTCGTTATGCATGTATATATGAGTACATATATATGGAGACTCTGAGCCCTTATGTTTGATACATATATATGGGCATTAAAAGAAAATAAATACACTGCATCTATCCGACTGTTTGATAGACTTGATTTCTTCGGTGATACTGTGTAATTTTAGAAGTAAAAGCCGCTGTACTCTGTAGAGTTGTCTTCTCTTGCTGTAGTGAAAGCAGAGCCATGACGATTCATTTAGTATTATATGTAAATAAGAAAAGTCCTCACGCTTGTTTAAAGAGTTTGATTTCAAGATCAGTAGGGTCATTGTCACTTGGAGGGTTGGTGGTATCACAGATGTATTAGTGAACAATTGTCAGTGCTGTGTTTGCTTCTCTCTAAGAAGCCATCTATGAGATTTTTTTTCTGGTCTTTAAAATCATGTTGTAAAATAGAGCCTACTGAAGCTAAAAAAGGGTTGTTCTTTTCTCTTGTGAGCTGCAGGACTGTACATTGATCATTCCTCATGTTAGGTTTTGTCTCCCCTTCTCGATGGGTGGTGCATGCCCTTTGCTTTCCGAGCAGCTCACTAACAAGGAAGAGAGAAAAGGCAGTGACCCATCAGTTTTGCAAAAGAGTTTCCATTAGCACATTTCCCTCAATCCTGCTTCATCTTCATTGCTCTTCCACCAATTCAAAGCCTGCCTCAGCTTTTAAAACCTCTACAAGACTTTAATTGCCTAAAAGGGCATGATTTCTTCTCTCCTGGTGTCTCCATACAACAACAGTATATTCCAGCTAAAAAATTCGGTGGCTAAACTGCACTAGCTGGCCAGGAGGGCTATGTGTGGTTCAGGAGACAGCTTTGATGGGGCTGAATATGGAACTGGTTACTGGATGTTGTGGGTATGTGGCATGTCGGATGAAACATGTAGCATGTGTCTTTGTTCATCCGCCACATAGTGCAGCTTTGTTTTCTCTGTATAGTTCATGTGTTTCCCTGGTAGGCTTAGGAGGAAGTGTGGTTGTTGCTGGGTTTTAAGTAGTGGAGAGGCAGATTCTCTGATATTGGGGTTTTCTGATTATGAGGCTCTCTGACTAGACAGTGTGAAAGGATTGCACTCCCTCCTCTGCCCTAATAATGGCCATTTTGCCAGGTGGTTGGATGGTGGATCTCTTTATCTCTGTGGATGTCCATTGTCCTGCTTTGAACTGCTGCTGATTTTCTGCTGCCTAGACACCAGGGAATAAAAAGAGGCTGGGAATCAAAAAGGGAAGAAAGGCAGAGAGAACAACTCGATTAAAGAAAAGTAGGACAATGCATGTGCCAAAGATGAAGCTCAAGCTGCCTCTAAAAGAGAGAGCAGACAGCTAAATGAATAGACACCCCAAGTCAGGTGGACATAATCTTGTAAGGCTGGCAGAGAAGAAAGTCCTAACAACAAAACAGAAATCACCTGAGCTGATATTTCAGGAGATGTTAATAAAAGCTGAGAAAACTTTTGGGGTAGTTGCGTGAAAAAATGTGACAAATCTGTGGAAAATGAGGAGGATATGGTGTAAAGTGGTGGCTCAGATTCCTCTGAATATGGGGAATTAAAAGCAAGATACTATTTTGCTACTATCTTGTTTCAACAGCAAAATAAAAATGGCCTGGTTTCAGAGGTAACATCTGCACTGTCCACTGACTTCAGGAGGATCTCTGTATATCCAGTGCCTTTTAAAATCAAATGTGTAAATGCAGATTTAGGAACCTTTCTCTAGACACCCAGAATTAGAAATTTTCATTTGAGCAACAATGCTACCTCAAGTTAAATGTTTTCTTCTTAGTTCTGAGTGTGTGTCAAGAGTGGTAGGCACGTATCTGAGTGAGAACTGGTTTGTTGGAGGACAAAAAAAGGGGTGAGTGGTGAGTCTGGCAGCTGTGCTGCAGGTCAGGTGCCTGTCTCCTGGGGTTATTGTATTTCCTAGCTGAGATTGTGTTCTTACAGATATTACCTGTCTGGAGCTGCAGTACGTGTCTGTCACATGGGCATGAGATATTAGAGGGAATACCTAGCCTTAATTAAGCAGTTAATTAGACAAGCTAAGAGAAGTACGGGGAATATATTCATGTTTGGTAGTTGGCATATCCTGTTGTATCTGTAATTTATCGTTCCTCTTTTCAGAAAATATTTTGTGTACAAGCAAAACAACATTAAGCTTCAGTGATGCAGTGTGGCTTATAGCTGCATCAGTCGGAGGAGGTGTTTAAGGTCTCTCTGGATTGCCTTCCCTTTGAGGTGATGGTTGAATGTGCTCTAAGATTGAGTCTTTCTTTGATTCCATGAGAGAAGCTTATCAGGCTGTGCAAGATAATGAATAATGAACTTTCCGTCCTGTATTAAAGAGACATGGTCAAGAAAAGCGGGAAGTAAAAGAATTTAAAGCAGAGATGGTTTTTGCACCTGCTTTTCTGTAAAGATAACACCCTCCAAAGAATGTGCAGTTCCAGCTGAACTCTTCCAACGCTGAGAAACCATTAATCAATATTGCCTATTCCCCTTGGTTCCTGTAACCTTGGAATAAGGACAAAACATACTGTGAGAAATCACATAAATGGGGCATAGGACTGGAGAGAAAGGATTTTTTTACTGGCTTGCCTGACCCATATTCTTAGCTGTCTTTTTTAGAGTAATCTTTTTCTTTCTCATTTTCCCTAAGCCAACTTCCTCTGAATATACTTCTCTGTATGTTTTGGTAGCATTTTCCTTCTCAGTAAGAAATAGTTCAGGTGATTATTTACACAAAACTTCCCATTTATATCTATAAGCCGTGACATTATTGTTCGCAAGTGCAGCATGTTCTAGGAGGGGATAATGAAACAGTACAGCTGTGAAAGGGGAAATCCAGTCAAGCTCACATAATTAATGTGTTTTCAAGCAAATGTGGTTAAGTGGGTGCAAAAAAGCTCGGTGTGTGCATTCATACTTTGATTAATGAAACTAACTTGTTTTAGTTTCAGGATTTAACATGAAAGACATGGTAGACTGAAGTTGCATTGAAATAGGCCTGTATTAACTTGAAATCAGCACACAGTTTTGCACCAATGAACGGTTCTGTATCAATAGTGGCTTCAACTGTGTCAGGGCAACACCCCTCTATCTTTCTGCTTAAATGCCACTAATGAGATGGAAAAATGATTACACGTGACAGCGAGGGATTTTTCTGTGTTACAGATGGGGCTTGTGAGCATCTCAGGTGTTCATGAACAGTGGATTCACTCTTTGAAAGCAGCTGAGAAAAAAGGATATGCTTAGGGAGAATTTTGGCCACAGGTATTTGGTCACCTTTGAGAAGCTTAAATGTAGAAACAACAACTGAAAAGTATAGCAGCAGTAGGGTAGCATGAGTGCAGAAGAGTCTCATGGAGCAAAGGATTTGGGACAAACACAGAATTGTAAGGATTTCTGTGAGATTGTGGGACAGGAACAGAGAACCCCATGAAGGAAAGCTTAGGGTAGTGCTTGTAAAGAAGTGGGAAAAATGGCAGGAGACTTCCCTCTGTATTAGGAAAAACAACCAACCAACCATTTAAAATGTGCCGGTTGCTCTGCTAGCAGCTTGAGCATGGCAATGAATGCTTAGTCACCTTTAACAGAATCCTGTTTAAGTATTTTATTGTAGAATGTCTTTATTATTCGATATTTATCTCTATGAAATAGTGGGAAGAATTGCATAATTTGGGAATTGTATCTTGTGTTTCTTCTGGGAGGAAGGCTTTTTTTAAATAGCACTTGGAATTGTTCTACTGTAAAGCTTTCAGTTGCAAGAAATGGTATGTCTAGACCTGGACTACAAATAACCACTGTGGTGTAGTCACATTGTCTTAATTAATAAAAATATGACATGCTGACTGAGTCCCTGGCTTAAAGACTTTCTACAAATCTGTGCTAGAAAAATTCCATATGTTCCCTATGATTCCAGCTATTGAACTCAAAACACTTAAGGATATAACTAGGGTAATCTGTCAGCTTAAGTGGCTATTGTGCAGGTCCCTGGAGAACAGCCTGAGATGCCTGTGAAAGTATCTGTGGCTCAGGAGAACTACTGCCTGCTGATTTGGGGTGGAAATCTGATGGGGTTTTTTGTGTTACTCCTTTTACTGTATGTTAATTAAGCAGATACTACATCCAGGCTGTATTCCTGTATTTAACTGCTTGCTCAACGCAGTGGCAAAACAGTGATGAAAGTGGTGTAAAAAGCAGCTGCTCTCTGGCTCTGTAGCTGTGAATAGAGAACATGTCCCTCCCAGGCTCTCCACAGCCCTCCTTGTTTTCAACACCCAATTACAAGCTTTGGTCTTGACAATCAAAGGTGGTTTTAACTTACCTTATTTACTTTGCCTGGTCATGCACTTGGGTGCATACGCAGTCTGTTGCTTCCTTTCAGCAGAGGCTATGCTAACAAAAAATAGCCTCCTCCTCCCAGACCAGTCGGGGTTGATTGAAGGTGCCTGCCTTTCACCACTTTCATCTTCAGCAGCACTGAACTTAGCCTCCTAGCTTCACATCTCTCAGATGGTATGTCAGCTGTAGGGACTGTGTATAGAAGGAACCACCTCTGGAATGAAATTTCACAAGAGAATTATGTTTTTACAGCTTTCCCAAGGCCGTCCAATAATGTCAATTCAGTAACACTTTTCTTAAAAACAAATACGAAACTTTACTGTATTCTTTCAGCCTTATCTCAAGACCTTATCCAGCAGAAGCTCTCTGTAGCAGATGAAAGAAAACCAAATTAGCCCACTAGTGATTTCACTTTGCTAGTCTAATGTATATTGATGCTGTTCAGTTACTAATAAGGTGGGCATATGGAAAACCTTCTGAGTAGCCACAGGGAGCAAGACACTGAAGAAAAATTGTGCTGACAATGCTTACAAGCACCATGCTGACTGAGATGTTCCGTACAGCTCTTTGTTACCTTGATTATAGTATATTCATATGAGCAGTAGCAGACTTTTCTGTTGTTTGCTGGCTTACTTGTAAAGGTCAACCTCTTGTAAGACATGTATTTACTAAGCTTATTGTTTTCTACTGTAGGCAAAAATTTTACTTCCTAAAAATTTTTACTATACTGGGCAAATAATTTCCGAAAAAGCAATTCAGAGGAGAAAATTCACTGTGCAGTGGAAAAGGTTTCATTCAGTTCTGTGCTATTCTACTTAATGAAATGTGGACATTAACAGCTTCCTAATGTAAAAAATCAAAAATACACCCAGAAAATCACCTGTCTCTAGCTCTTCTTTCTGTCCAAACAGTTGATGCCTGTACTCTACCTGCAGGTTAGAGGGAGGTGTAATGATTCTATATATGCTTTTACTGTGTAAATATTTATATCCCCCTATATAAACACACTTTTCATGTTTGCATCAGTGTTACACTCCTGATATCAAGAGAACTTGTGACATAACTATGTATTGTAGACCACTGAAGGTCTTCTGGAGTTTGGTATATGCTATAGTAAAAGAAGGTCCAAATTTTGCCCTGTCTCTTTAAGCACAGTCATTCACTTTACTGAACTGCACTGGTATAATCAATTTGGAATGTGCCTCTAAAGTGTAAGAAGATGCTCTTGCTGTCAACTTACCACTTCAATTATTTACACATCACATCTGCCTTGGGATGCTTCTCCACGTTTGCTACTAGTTGATTGCAGTTAAAATATTTATGTGTTACATCTTTATGTATATCATCTACTGTCTTACCCATTACATATATGTAGAAGGCCTTTTCACTTCAGGCTTTTAATTCTGAGGATAGTGTGTTGGCCTCTTTACTTTCATCGGCTCCACCAGGGAAAAGGGCCTTAGTCAGTGGTATTTGGCACAATTTGCCCTCTGTCAGAGGAGGTAGATCACCTGCTGAAGTCTTTTTGATTTGTGCAGATTGATTAGTAAAAACTTTAAACATGAATATGAGCAAACTAAAAGGGTTTTTTTCAGCAGATGATTTCAGTGTCTTAAACATTTAGGGTTTGTTTTTACTGACTTGTTTTTCTATTTAGAAATTGTATTACATGAACATCTGTATTTTTTTGAGAATTAAATTCTGCTTGATGGCATTGAAAAAGCTGTATACGTAATATCTCTTGCAATGATCTCTTTCACATAAATGCTCTTCAGCTTAATTCCATAAAATAATTTAAATTTATAATTTAAATCATGCATTAAACATAAATGTCTAAAATTTTGATATTTTACTTCTTGAAGTTCCCCGCTCCCCACCTTCAGTAGTTTCAAAGCTGGCTGGGTGTACACATGGTGCCCCCTGCATATAACCAAATTCCACTTATAATTGATAGGAAGTTTATTATTAACTTAAGCATGAGTTGGGTTAGTCCATAACTTACAGATGTGGAAAACCTGGATACTGCTCAGCAAAATGAAAGTAGTACCTCTAGGAGTGGCAGGATGGTGTAAATGTTCTTTCTTTAGCAGGGCTTGGGTTCCTGTAGAAGAACAAAATAGCAGGTGCAAAAGTAAGGAGCCTACTATGAGTCTGAGAGTTTGAAGTCTGCAGGGCCAGGCAAGGTGGCCAGCTTCAGTATTTGACCTGCTATCCTACTGATCTTATGTTTAACATCAATGAAGCAAGTGAATTTCCACTTCAGACAGGAACCTGTGACAATGAGCTTGCCTGTGATCTGGGATATGTGTTACATGCAGCAGTGTTTCAAATGATGCTGTACTTGTCAAAAATATGCAGAAAGAGGAGCTGTAGATCACTTAAAGAAACATTTTTCAGAACCTCAGATGGGAAGGACCTACCTGGGTTCCTGTGGCCTGTCTTCTGCGATTTCAGGCAATCTCATAACAGTTAAGGTCCTTCTTTTGGCAGGCTGATCACAGGTGTAGTTTGCTAAGGATGTATTGAATGGCTTTTGTTTTGTAGTTGTGTATCATCAGTCTTTCTTCAGTAAGAAGTTTATTTTCTGCCTGTTCCTTTTCATGGTGTCGGAACCTAAATGAACTTTACCTGTACATCTCCAACAATGTAGTTATACATTTAAGATAAAAACTACCTACTCCCACCAAAAAAAAAGATGCACTAAGGAAGATTTTTTTTTTCTTTTGGGAGGGCAGTCATGTATTTTAGAAGGAAAATTGCTTTTCATCTCTGCTTTTGCTCAGCTGCCATCAGGAACATGATGAGATGAATTAGGCAAAGCAAACTGATTAACAGTTTTTGCCCTCCATTTATAAAGTACATACATGGCTTCAAGGGCCTTAGTTTAAAAAACAAACAAAGCTCTTCTAAGATATATCCAACCCAGCCATTCATAAATGGTATTTTAGACTTTCTCCGTCTGTTTGTCGATGCTGGAAACTAGCTTTGTGGAGATTCTCTTATACTTGTCTGAATCCAGGATTTAAACTTTATTAAATGTTTTCTGGCTCATCTTTTGCCTTCTTCCATCTCTTCTCAAGGATAATACAAAATTTCAGATAAATCAGAAGGTTTTTGGTACTCCTGTTTCTGCTTTATAATTCGTGATGAAAATAGGTGATCACAACAATGGGAGGAGGTTTTGTTTCCTGGAAATGTCAGTATGTTTTGCTTCAGAAATAGGATGGATGTCTTGGAATAGCAAAAGGCAGGAAAAGCTTGGGAAATGTTTGTCTCTCTGTGTAGGGCAGAAGTGGAGCTCTGAGTGCTGCAGGTGAAGGAGCTGGGATGCAAATCTGCTTGTTTTCATCTCAAGTGTAGGACTGCAGGTCTACAGGTCTGCAAGTGTGGGCCAGCAGTGTGAGTACAGCTGCTAGGGCTAACTACCTCTCCACATGCAAAAATGCACTCTTGGTCTTACAACATAATTTGTTAATATAACATCATTTTCCTGTTGTTCAAACTGAAATAAAGAGCAGCCTGAAGCCAGGTTCCTTATTCATAAACTCATTTCCTTTTCTTCAAATTTTCTGTATGTGAAACCCTTGGATCCAGTCCTGGCACATGCTCAGGTTGAATATGAGGATATCTGCTGCAGCCAGTGTTTTTGTTTCTTCAGTCCAGCTACAGCTCTGCTGGTATTACTAGAGCTGTGTGATGGGATACTCAGTATTTTGCTCTGAGGTAAATAGCTTCTGGCCATGCAGTTAGGAATATTTGATCAATTTGGGGAGAACATGGTCCCACCCCTGTGCTTAGAGTATAAGCTAATTTCATTTACTCAAATACCCCGCTGTTCACTGGCAGTTTAACCAGAGAATTAGGCACACCATCACTGCTAAGTGAGTGGAGATCTGCCCAGATTCCTTAGGGTGTTAAATATCTACTCCCTGGTGATTAGCTTGGCTGAGCCTTATCTCAGGTGAGGAGCACAGCAGGGTCAGGACTTACAGCCCAGCTGGGGCCCCATGAGAGGGCAGCACGTGATAGATGGGAGAGGCTTGAAAAATATGAATTGAATTAATACACAAGGCATGCCCCAAAACACCCCTACTTCCTTGAATGTGGCATTTTTGGCAGTGCAGGAGTTGGATTTCTTAGATCTTCAAGAGCTGAGAGCCCTCCTGAGCAGTTTTCACCTTGCCAGGGCTGACTGCTTGTGATGTTTTTGTCAGTGTAAATTTCACTCATTACCTGCTGCAAGCTCCTTTCTTCATCAGCTTGTAGGTAAACTGCAGTACAGAGATGGTTCCTGCCTAGTGATATGGCTGTAAGCTCACAACTCTGTCTGGCAGTGGGAAAATGGAACTCAGTGCAGTGCTTGCACTGAAAATTCTTTTACAAGGGTTATGGTAGCAGTTGTTGCTGGGGAGAGCCAGTCAGGCAGATGCGGAGTGCTGCAGCTTCCACAACTGCTCTCAAAACTTAAGTTATTGATGCTCATTCTTTAAAACACAGTTCATAAAAGAAGATTTCTGTGTGGGATTCCCCTTTCATTTTCAGGTTACATGTATTTGGCCAAGTAAACTGTAAGGGGTAAGAAATGAAACACCACCCCCCAAAGCCTGTACCTAGAATTTTAAATTCATGTTTGAATTCGCATTTTTGGGTGGGGTGTCGGTTTCGTAAAGCTAAGTTTTGCCTGAACAAAAACCAGAAAGCACAGTTGTAGCTACTAAACAAATTGTATGTGCGCAAATGGGAAGGCATTGGCCCCAAATTGTTTTTCATTTTCAGAAAATGCCTGCTGGCCAAGCCCTGGGAGATTTTCCTGTTGCTGGTGGCAGAGGTAAATGCATTGCCCTTTTCATAGTCAGCAACTAGAAGCAGCAAATTCGGAGGAGCTAAGAGTGCGAGGCAAGGGAAAGGGAAGCTGAAATGCTGACATTAGGGCAAGTTATTTCTCACCAACAAAGGCAGCATGTTTGTATCCAGTCATACCGTTACTGAAAGGTGCACAGGCAGTAAATACCTCATCTATCACATACCGAAATATCAAAACCACGCAGGATTAGAATTCAGTTCCAGTTCATTTTCTGGATAGCCAGCTAAGAATTTCAAGACTGGGATGTAGTTTTAATTATGCTTATTTTTGTAGGGTTCCAAAATTCTGCTGAATCTCTTTTCTTACACCTAAGAATGTTCAGAGAAGAGTGGTTCTCTCCCACAGACTGTTCCAGCATATTAAAATGGCAAAGTCTGGCTCTGTCCTTAGAAGCCTTTTAAGTCAGTCTGACATTGTTCTCACAAGTGCTGTTTGGCCAGCTGGAAGGCTACCATATCCTGTTGAATGCTACGTGTTGAGAGTAAAAGCGGAGAACAGCAAAGAAATATGGTAGCTGTCATAGATATCAGGTTAATTCTGCCTTCATTTGCAAATTTAAATCAGTTATGTTAAATGCGTGTTGGAACCTGGATTACAGATGTAGTGCATGTATATTCTATTGCATTTAACCAGTTTCAGCTGCCATTTTGCTTGTCTCTTTCTTTCCCCACAAGTGAGTTCCACATTTATGTCCAGGCTTTTGAGAATTTACTTGTTTGCTTCAGTGAAAAAACTATCACATGGATTTGAATTCTTGTTAGCACTGGGCATCCAGCACATCCAAGAAAGGAAGAGTTGGATCTGTTTCTTCTTAGGCAGCATCAACAGATTTGTTTATGAAGTTCCAACCTGTTACTCCTGTAGAAATGAGCAGAAAGCTTTCAGGATGGCACAGGTTGTTGCTTGGGTATAACTGGTCCTGCGAAGCCCTATTGATGATACACAGGAAGGAAGAAAGGAAGTATAACCTCACTAGATTCTCAGAGTATATTTAGGTGGCGAACAAACATCCTGCTCCCAATGCATCTGTGTGACTGGAAGAAGTGACTGCCAGAAAACTGTCCTTAACTGCTTTTCATCCTCTGAAACCTGCTGGTGTAGATATCTGTGGTCATGTTCCCTGCCCTGCTTTCACTCGTGTTGAGCTTGGCTAGTTTAAAGAGGCTGGTTGGTAGGCATTTGCCATGTTGGCTCATTTTCCCTGAGGAGGGAAAGGTCTTGTTTACCTCCCCCCGGTCCTCCCCTGCATCCAGGAGGAGTGATGTGCAGTGCCACAGGTAGCTGTGAAAACTGAATGCCTAGAGTAGGGATTTAAACCCTCCCATTTTCTGAGGAGAGCCCCTGAGGAAGCAGCTCTTCATTGTTCATTGAGTACGTCTGATAGGGAGTTTTGCCAAATAAAAACCAGAGCTCCAGGAGCATTGTGTTTACCACAACCTTTAGCACAAGCAACATCTCTAAATTAGATTTACTATTATTGTATGTGCGAGTCCTGGAAAATCAAATTATTTGGTATGTTTCTTTTTACAGCTCAAGGATAAATCTCACTTCTAGCATAAGCAGGTGTAATTTCACTGAAGTAAAGGCAGTTGCACTTCCGTCTGAATTTTTGGGTTTGTGTATAAATCTTTGCTGCCTTTTAAAGAGACTTGCTTTCACTGTTGCATTCAGAGTGGTGCTGCGAAAGCGTTGTACTGCTTTTGGAAAACTGGGAGGGGAAGACTCCCTGCGTGCTTCAGCTTTCCCCAAAAGGTTGTTCCTGTCACAGCAGATTAATCTTGGGTGTTTACAGGCTAGAAACACAATGCGTAACAGAGAAGAGTTGTTAAAGGTGGGGGGAGGAGGGTGGTCTCTTCCAAAGGTCAGAGTGCGGGGAGTGGGCACATCGTAAAAGCCATGGGAAGGGAAGAGAAGACACACCCCTGATGGAGCAGTGCCTTCCAGGGAGAAAGCAGCACCCACTGTCTCACAGCAGGAGCCGGCAAACACAAGCGTGCACAGTCCGTGAGGAGAGCAGGAGCTGACATGATGTGCTTCAACTCAATGCAAAATGAATGAGCTGCTGTTCTCGGGGGCTTTTCCGCCCCCATATCGTTGAAGTGCAACTAACTACACGGCTGCATCAAGTGTACTTTGCTTCATCTGGTGCCTAGTTACATGCTAACGGAGACAGGGGCTAGGCAGAGCATTGAGTTGGGTGCTTGTGTATGACGTGCTTGGCATTAAATCGTGTTTCCTGCAACAAAAAGGTAAGAAACTTGAAAAAGTGGCGAGGAAACAGTCAGCCTCCCACCCCAGACAGCAGTCTCATGTTAGGAATAGCCTTTGTCTCAAACTGTATTTTCAAAGCTATGGTCCATTAGTCTAAGGTTTCTGTGTGGATGCCTGCAAGGCAAATTACAGCTGCTAGTGTGACAAAGGCAAGTCGGATTTCTTTTCTCCAAAGCTGACACTTAACAACCTTCAGGAGAGCACTGTAATAGAAATGCTGGGCTATGTGCTGAGCGGTGAGTATGTGATGCTGTTCTCCCTCTCTTTTATCCCTCCTGATGTTGCTCATTTGAGCAGTAAGCTAACTAATGGATTCTGATGATTAATAGGTTTGGGGGACTGTGTTCAGCACAGGATTACATGTTTCTAAACTGGCTGTAGTTACTGGCTGCATATTGACCAGTATTATTCTACAGAGGATGATCATAAGTTGTTTTTACTGGTAATGCTGTATTAATGGATAAAAAGATGCTCTAGTTAAGAATAGTAGAAACCTCATTTAGTGAAGAGAAGAAACCCGGTGGTTTTCCCCCAAGTGTACAGTGCCTGTATAGTTATTTATGTGTAATTCGCAGCTAACTTCTAGCTAGCCAGTCTGGGTTTTCTTCTTTCAGCCCATAATTGACAATGGAGATTGTGCAATTTGAAATCATTGCAGAGCTCCAAAAGAAGTAAACAGGTTTAAAGACAGAAGTATTGCACTGGGGGGGGGGGGGGAGGGGGTATACATGCATGTAAAAATATGCTTAGTTGAAATGGTTAATGGTGCTTTTGACAGAAGTGGAAACTTCATGATTTAAATGCAGTATATTGCCTTGAGATCTTTGTGCTTGCTTAATCCTATCTGTATTCATGAAGTATTTGCAGCAGGAGAAATGTCATTGATTTGTTAATAGATATATAGCTTTGAATCCTCATTACTCTGGGTGCAGGGAGGAGGGTAGAGCAACATTCATCTTTGTCTTTAAACTCGGCAGCTTCACTCCTAAGTTTCTCTCATGGAATCTCATTGCTCTCCCTGCTCTGTGCAGAAATTTTTCTTTCTGAAAGGATAGCAAATATTGCTGAGTCTTGATCTCTATCAGGGAAATTTAGGAAGTATCTAATCTCTTAAAACTATGGCCTTAATTAGGTCTTTGTAGCTGTTGCCTTGCAATTAATATAATTATAGCAACGTGTAAGTGAGGAAAAGGATATTATTTAGCCCTGGAGCATTTCTTAGTAAAAATTGGTTAATTTATTTTCATAAGGAGTTAGAGGAGGGAAAAGGTAGTGGGGTTTCATTATGTTGTACCAGTTAGATTTTTTTATTATTATTAATTTTTTTGAAGTACTGGTTAGTTTTCCCTTCTGCAACAGTGGATGTATATGAGTAAATAACTCTTCTATAAAGATATTTTAAACACTGATCAGTTAGAATACAGAGGAGGATCAAACTGTGTGAATTGGTATCTTAGGTAATTAAGTTGCTGTAGTCTGTTGGGTAAGGTTTTCTGGATTGCTGTTTGGAGTTTTGCTGCATTTTGTGATGTGAAGTAAAACTCTGTTACTGAGGACAAAATTCTGTTCTAATCGATATTAGAGTGCTAGTATTGATTCAGCTGCTCTGCACAGCATTAATTTGTGTTAGAGTGTAGACTTTGCTCCAGTGTAGTTTGAGGTAGGCTGAGATAAGCTTATTCTCTGGGTGAAGTTAATCCAGGTTAAAACCTGACATTTAACAATTCTAAGTGAGAGAATATAAAGTCAGTAAGATGCATTCAGTTTAATTTCCCGCTATTAGAAAATAGGCAGCATGTACCTGGCTTGGTATCTGCCAAAGAAAATAAGATCCTCCTTTTTTTTTTGTTGCTGTTGTATTTTGATGTGATATTTAGTGCATTCTCTGTGTGTTTTAAGACATTTCCAAATTGGAAATATCTTTATGGCTGAATTTAATAATTCTTAAAATAAAAAATACCAATCATAACCAACTGATCCATCTAAAATGGTGGGCTAGTGATCTAGGGGAAAGATGGCCTGCTGTTCAAAGTTGTTTTCATGCTTCCAGATATGTGCTTGTTTTCCCTAACAAGCCAAATATGAGATTTCCTAAGGAGAGGAGGCCTGCAGTGGGTTATAAATGATGCCCCTAGGTTATGTCAGGAGCAGAGGTGCCTGGGGTGGCCATGTCCTTAAAGGAGCTGTAATTGCACCTACTCTTTCATCTCAGGTCTTCAGTCATTGTCATTCAGTGTGTGCAGATGGGAGAAACTCTGAAGAAATGGTGACCTGAAGTTGCTTATTTGTAGAGAGGACTTGACGAATAACAAGGAACCAGCTTGCCTGTCAGATACCACTGTGATGTCTAGCACCCAGACTATCAAGGGGACTTACTGATTCAGAGCTTCTGGTCTCAAAAACACAAATCAGTCTTTCAAAAATGTGGATTCATATGACATGTCAGGCTGCCTCATATTTTATTTTTAGTTAAAAAATAGAATCTAAGTAGGTTATAGTAGTCATCATAATATATGATAAGCAACAGAAGGCTAGATCAAGCCATCAATTTTTAAGCAGAAATCTTTTTTCTATAAGTGGAGAATTGCTTAAAAATTGATGGCACAATCTGGTCCACAGTGAACAGGGGACTTCTGCAGAAAGCCTTAGTTGTACTGTTACTCCATCCCGGTGGTAGCAGGGACCCAGAAACCCAAGGCTAGTCTGCTGGAATAGTGTGATATTTGCTGGAAGACAGAAGGCTTAAAGACTGTTTTTTAAAAAGGAAAAGTTGAAAAGCTACAAACCCCTTAGAAAAATTCTAAACCACAGCTGTTTTCCTTTCAGGGAAAGCAACTGTATTTCTCTAATAGCATACATAAGCAAAGGACATAATCATTCACTAAGCAACAGAGAGGCTTCCAAATGCACAGAAATGAAGGTTGTTTCCTTTATTTGTGAATTTTATGGTGTTGAGGTGTAAAAACATTTTACATAAACATTTGCTGCATTAAGTGCTACTAGACTTCATAATTGCAAATTAGAAAACCAGAGTAGGGCCTCTTCTGTGCCTCAGAGGATATGCTTGGGTGAGTACTTCTAACTGTAAATAAAGACGAACGGCTCATGACATGCGTCATTATTCTTAATCAAGTAAAACGTATTTTACTTCACTAAAACTCTGCAGTAATTGAAAGCAAAGACATTTCAGCTGGTTGTTATCTCTTAGGAAGAGAGATGGTGTGGGCTGCTGCTGATGGGTATGGTCCTATACAAACATGTTCAAAGACCATGGCGGTTGGAGGGCAGTCCTCTGTACTTGCTCAGGGTGTAGGTGACACATAGCAGCCTGATTTTCTCTGGTCTGCTTGAAAAAGACGGCTGGGGAGATTGCAGTCAGACTCCCAGGGGAAGCTACAGGAGTGAAGAGGCATGGAGTGCTAACCTCTTCAACCTGTTAGCTGAATGCTCAGTCACAAAAATGGGCTCTGCCAGGTACAGGGAAATAGACTCCTAATGATCTCCTAGACTCGTGCAGTGCCCCATTAAGACACTAGCTGAGCATGGGAGCATCACCTTGATTTTTAACTATCTTATCGGAGATGCCAACAAGAACAAAACCTGTTGGGTTTGTTGGTGTGGTTTGCTCTCTGTCACACTGTAGTCTTACAATGGCCCTTGTTGAAGTAGAAGACACAACATCCTGGAGTGTTTGGAGCCCAGGACATCTGTCCTGGTCACAGGGATGGATGGCCACTGGGAGACCTGAGAAGCTGGGGCTCTCAGGCATGTCATTTTGTCCCTGCCAGCCTCCTTCTACCCAGTGCGGAGACATGCCTGTAGCTGGTCCTCTGCATAAGCGCCTCCAAGTGCACAGCACATCTCCGTCCTGTGCATTGAGGTTGCAGTCACAGGTAGAATGTTGACCTAGGAAGGACTGCAGCAGGTAACCTTAGACCAGCCTCCTCCCCAAAGCAAGGCAGGGTTCAGGGTTACGTCAGGACTGGTTTTGGTTTATGTGTTTTAAAACCTCCAAGGGCAGAGATTGCACAGCCTTTTGGAGTTTCTCTCTGGGCCTACCCATTCTTGGCAAAGAAATTTGAGTTTGTTCTGGTTTTTTAAAGCTCCCATGAATGAGTGGGAGACTCCAATTAGATCCTCATCTCCAGGCTTAACAGGCATATCTCATTTCCAGGCTAAATAAACATGGTTCCTGCAGCCTTGGTTGCCCTCAGCTGGGCTCACACTAGATTTTCACTCTCTCCCATGTACTGGTAGAACCTACATGTAGAAATCTAGATATGGCTTCGTGAGTGCCATGTGGAAGGTTTATTGGGGAGGACAGGGGTGTTAGCATTGTGTCTCTAAGCTTATTCAACTCCCAGTGAAATCTCAATTACCCTTTATCTTGTGGGGTGGGCATTGTATTCCAACAGTCAGCCTCCAATTCCAAAAAACTTCTATCAGTCACTAATGTACAAAATGTGGGGCTGGAAGGAGAAATTGTCATATACTCAAGCATTGCCACATACTGTGCAGACCTCTCACACGGGATGGTGCCCCATCAGTTACACTACTCCCTGCGACTGGCATCTGCTGTGCCGGGGCTGGGACAGCCTTCTGGGAGAGGAGTGTGGAGGTGATCAGGGATGTGGGCACCCTTGGCAGTGCTGTAATGCTGCCCCAGAGGTGGATTTTGAAAACAACCCAACATAAGTGGGCCTGGCAGAAGTGGTGGGGAGGAGGAGGCTGTCACCCCCTTCCCAGGCAGGCAACTTCCCGTTGGGGGCTCACTCTGGGACAGGGGCTCCCTTCTCACACCTCTGCAGGCTGGAAGGCATGGGCTGTTTTCTGCAGGTCTTGGCCTTTTCCCTTCAGAAATTAATCTCAAATCGTGTGTAGCAGCCCTGACACTATTTTCTAGGTATTATCTTCCCATGTTATTGGCATGTTCTGGCTTGACCTCTTTTAACTCGGTCAGCTTGGAAAAGGATGCGTAGAGCACCATACCGAAGCACATGCACAGCTGCTCTTGTAGCATTTCTGGCACTTGGAGCCATCAGCAAAATCTGCTGTTTGAATTTCAGCTTTCTTTGTCTGCTTTTTAGCCTTGGGGTGATTTTAATTTATTTATATAAGTTTAAAGGTAAATCAGCCAACCGTATCCGAGCTACCAGAATGTGAAATGAATACAGGCAAATAGTCTTTTGTGTGAAAATCTTTCATAAATTACAAGCACTCTGTGAGGAGATATTGGGCTAATTGGAAAGCTGTAATTACCTGTTTGGAAAGAGGATTCAGCCCCCTTTGATTCGCTTGCATCCCATGGTGTGGGGGCCCCTCTAGTTCCCAGCTGTCTGGCGAAGTCCAGCGACTCTCTGTCCTTCCTGAATTTCCTCCTGTGCTCTTTTCTTTGTGCTGGCAGCAGCAGTGGTGATTGCTCTGTACAATTGTATCTTGCATAACAATAGGGGAATAAACAGATCTCCCTTTAAGAGTTTGCGCCAGCAGGTCATGTTTTGCATCTAACTGTTCTGTGTTCGAAATCTGCTAGATCCAACACATCTTTCCCCTCACCCCCACACCTCCCAGTACATAGTATCTAACTTGCTGGAATACATTTCCAATATAAAGTTTTTTCTGTTTGTCCACTTCATATAAAGCCAGTGATTAATGCATGAAGAAAATTATGTATATTTTGCTTCTCATACTACTTAGAAACATTGTACTTTCTGGAAAGTAAAAATGATACTACTTTTCAATTCTGATTATCAAATTGGCACTGAAATACAGGGCTAAGGGCCATTTAGGCTTGAAAAACTTTCAGTATTTGCAATACTAAGATCTAATTTTAACTTCTTAATATATAAAATGCTAGCGATAAGCATGGTGAAGTACTTGTTGATTCTGGAAAGCCCAGTAGAAAGCCCATGTAGCCAAAGCAAAGGAATGAGTGGAGTTCTGGTTGAAGAGATCCCTACAGGTCGACACTGGATATTGAAAGAGGGAAACTCCCAGTTCATTGCATGGAAGGAAGTGGAATAGAGCAGCCTGTGTTTCTTCTTTACAATGTAGCTAATGCTTCCATTGTAGAATTTCTGGGAATGTCTATTATATTTGTTAAATAAAGATCTTCTTTCCAACTTGATTGCTTTTATTGAACAGCCCAGGCTGGAAGAATGAGAAGACCATCTGACCCAACCTTTCATGGGAAAGGGAGCCTAGATGAGTCTGTCTGGCACCCTTTCCAGTCACTTCCTGAAAACCTCCTTTGATGGGGACTCTACCGTATCCCTAGAGAGGTTGTTCCAGTGAATTACTGTTCTTCACAAGGAGCCACATGGAGATTAAAAGGGGCAACAGGTACAAGTTGCACCAGGAGAGGTTTCTTCTCAAAATAAGAAAGAAATTAGGTCTCTAGCTATGTACATATGCATCCATGTATGGCTTACTGTCAGGGCCGGACAGAAGAATCAGTTAACCATATGCAGGTTTAGTTAAAACCTGGCTTAGACAGCCTATATTTATTCCAGATCTACTTACTATGCCATTTCTTACTAAGCAACAGATCAATCCATGTAAGCTTTGCCAGCTTGGTAAAGTGAGTTGTCTAATGGGAATTGGATCCCTTCCCTTCAGTGTGTTCTGTCATTAATCCTGCCCTTATTACTTGAGATGAGATGATTTTTCCACACCACTGTTTTTTTTCTCAGTTACAAACTAGGATGAATTGTGGTCCCACATTTTTGTGCACAGTGCATGAACCTTGCTTGGAGGATGGCTTGCTGGAGGTGAGACCTTAAAAGAGGGGAGTCTTTTGATACGTGCAGGGGAAGGAAAGCAGGACTAAGACTAAGCAGTTATCTTCTGGAGAATGATTATTAACTTTGTAGAGACACTGTACATTGCATAAAGTGGTGTCCTGTTTCTAAGGAGGGCTGGGCAGAAGCAGGCAGCAACCCACCTCATTCCCAGCACAGGTAACCCTTTGTGGTAATGTGATGGGAAACTCTGTACTTTCTTCCTGTGACAGCTCCAGAAGTGCATGTGTACCTGCAAACTCTCATTGCTGGTGTTCCATGGTGCCTGGTGTGACCTAGAAAGCAGGCAGCAGGGGCTCTGGTGGGGAGCAGGGCAGAGCAACTCTGCCCGGGGGGGGGGAACTGATAATGGTTAAATTGTGGTTGCAAAAGTGCTTCAGAAATGAAGGTATGTAGTGATTTTATACATTCCGGCTTCAGCTCGGTGCTCCTGTGAAGTTGCTCCCGAAGCTGTCAGTTGTTCAGGGTACAACTTCCAGAGGAGCCCAGGTGACCATGGGGCGTGAGCTTTTGGAAAAGGCATTTAACAAAATCGTTGCAATCTTTCTCCTTTTTCATTTTAAACAGTGTAAGGTTTTCACAGCCTGAGGAATTGTTCTTGTTTGTTTCGTCTGCGTCTGCTTTAGAGTGTCTGCTTTAAATAATGTTATTTTGGAAGAAGGATGGTCCATGCACTTTATGTGTCTATTTATGCATTCTGCATACTACTTCCCGGACTTGTGTGTGGTATTTTAAGCTTGATTACGTTCCACTGTTGATATGTCTGTGCTGCCACTCTTAAGTTCAGCTGATGCCTGTTGGCTTCATTGCATTGTTTCCAAAAATACGAACTTCAGAGCAACAGAATTCAAGGAAAAGAAGTATCTAAAGGAAATAGTGTCAGTATGCTTAGATACACTATGCTACAAACAAACAGCAAATGTTAAATGTACAGCACTTTCAGCTACCCTGTCTCATCATATGCTGGAGCTCTGACTGCGTGAGCACTTTCTAACTTGCTCTTCCCATTTCTTCATGCTTCCCTGGATTCAGAGAGAGGTAAATGATTTTCGGTTTTCCACTTTCTTGCTTTCTTGTTTATCTTTCCAGCATGCATCAAACAATGTTGTATCAGTTTGCTTGTATCAGTGAATAGAAGCTAAACTTCAGAGATTATCTCTCTGTCACCTTGCTTTTAACAGTATTGTCAAGTTGATGTTGTCTGCTGGGTTTTTGGGTTTTTTTTTTTTCCAGATCCCAAACCATCTAGTACTAGAAAAGTTTAGAATCATGCATAGCAGTGGGGTTTTGATATTTCCTTCTGGTGTTTGAATCTAAAATTTAGATGTTGTTGTTCTCTGCAATCTGAAATGCAAGAAAGTTGTATTAAAATACTGATAATGGTTTTGGTTGTTGTTGGGTTGGGTTTTTTTTGGGGGGGAGGGGGG
>JANRGW010033760.1:3842-33268 GCA_024733675.1 Psilopsiagon aymara
TAGGAAAAACACAGAATTACCCAAATTACTTGTCGGGGGGGGGGGGGATATTTAAGCACAGCACGTGGGATCCATGCAGCCCAAAGGATTCCAAACAAGCAGGAAAGGCCCCGGCATCAGCTGTTTGCACAACAGCAGGACTCTACCTACAGCTACAAATATTTACTCTGAGCTTCCTCCTTTGAAGCACGCGAAGCTTTAGTGTCTGATGGAGCAGCTGCCTCACACAGAGTGCAGAAGAATTTCATGTTAAGATGAACAAAGAATTACAGGATTTGGCTTTTCCTCTTTTTATAAAGTTGTTTTTATTACAGCATAAAAGCAATCTATCAGTTGCTCTAGGGCTGATGCTAGATGTACATCTCAGCACCAAACTTACTACTGCTGGGATTCAGTGTTCTGCAGCAGATTGGATTTCCTTGTGTGAGAGATTAATCAACAAGGAAGGGATAATACGCAGAAAGAAATATTGCATCTTAATTCACATACTAAGATGCCTGTTGTTTTCCTCTGCTGTTTACAATAAGCCTTAGAGATGCAAAACTTGTATGCAGTCTTTCATGTGCAAAATGTCCTGGTTGCTGTACTGCCACGTGCAACGGAACAGATTGAGGGACTGATTGCTTTGAAACCAGCAAGTCATGATTTTATTAAGAGTATTTGAGGAGGACTTCAAATACATCTCCACAGACATTCTATCCACCTCCACCATGAAAGAGAAATCTGATTATGCACTGCTGCCTGTATAATTCAGCATCATCTGCTCGCTTTGCTTTCTTCCCACTGATAGCCACTAAACAAACACCCATGTAACAGCCAGGCTGTGAGGCACAGACCTCTATTTGAACCTCTCAGGGGTATACTTAAACATCATCAACTCCCAGTCAAGCCCAGGAGAATTCAAGGTGCTTCTCAAACCTGCTCTACAGGAATTAATTTCCACGTACCTCCTTCTGGAACCAGCTAATGCCATGTTAGCAGCATCCTTTTTGACCATCCTCTACCACCTTCCCACTCCACCTCACACACTGAAGGACAAAACGAGCAGTCTTAGCAGCACTGTCACCAAACCTTCACTTCTATTTGCCTTTCACCATGCCTCCTCAAGGTGTTCAGGGTCACAGCTTTTAAAAGTACAACCCCTGCACTGTGAGTGGGATCCTCGGTGCATTTTGGTGGTCCCGGGCCCTACCTACAGTCCCAGCTGGAGCCACACATCAGCACAAGATACTGAATCTGAAGAGCCTGCACCAGCATCTTCATTCTCCAGGGGAGAAGAAGGCCTGTTTAGCCACCCTTCTAACCCCTCTGACTGCCCAGATGACCTGCCAAGTATCAACAAAACACCCTTTTCACCAAAAGAAGGGAGTTACAGCCAGAAGAGAGAGAAGAGGAAAAGAAACTGAGGGTAGCACTAACACAGATTTCACTGTCTGCAGTTAAATAAACCTAACACAGGGATGCCAATAGAGCAGGTTCCTGAACAGGAGCTGTGAGACAAAACACAGATAAAAATCAGCCTCAGGGTGAACGCAGGAGAGCCCCCAAAGAGGCTGGAGGAACCTGGCAGCTCCTCCTCTTCCGAGAGGAACCTCAGCCAGGAGCAGATGATTCCAGCCAGCCTGGGAGTGAAGCGGAGCACAGAGTCATGCAGTCAGGAGCTATTTCATCCTCCAAAGCACTGGGCCTGGACCCCTCTGCACAGTTACTTCTGAACAGCAGCTGAGGATGTCGCATCCCAAAGAGGCAGCTTTTGGTGCATGGCTACAAGGGAAATAATCTTGGAGATGAAGGACTATTAACTTCTGAACAATTCTGATTTGCTGCAGAGATGTTCCCTTAGGACAGGAGATTAAATGCAGAAGTGGATGGGCTCAGATACAAATAGCTGCTGTGATTTAGTGTCTGTCAGGGTTTTAACCTACATTTTATTTTTTTATCAATATCAATGCAGAGCTGGAGCACATCCATAGAACATCCACACACACTCAGCTTCCACTGTCCTTCACACTCAGGCTCTCCTACCCTTGGGCAAGGTAAACGGAAACATTCGTGACTCTTAAGTACAAACATATCATGTATGGGGCAACTTCTTCATGACAAAGTGACTGCCTAACTGCTCACACAGGGCCTATGGCCACGGGTTCCCTGTCTGCCGCAGTGATGGGACTGAGGGCATCTTCAGGTGCTCCAGGGTCAGTGATGGAAGAGGCCATGAATTCACTGTGCTGTGTAGCTGGCTGTACAACCTGCTGTGCACAGTGCTCCCAGCTCTGGTGATGCTTATTTCATAGAGAGTACACCACCGTTTTAATAAAAAAAAAAGCTAATATTAAGATTACTTTAAGGAGAACTCACCCATTTTTAGGGTTGTGTAGCTTAAAATTAACACCTTCCTAGAGAAATGAGCTACTTCCAGGGAAAGCAGCTGACACAAAAGTCAGCATCAAATTCAAAACTCAGTTTTGTCACATTTTCCATGCAGAAATAGCTATTTTGTCAATGCCGTGAGAATTTGACATTGATGAGCGAAATTTTGACAGAAGGCATTTCATACCGGTTTTGTCTTTAAAACAGCACTTTTTTGGTGGTTATAAATAGACTGAAACCCTCAGAAATCATTTCCGTTACTCTGTGTCCTTGGCAAGTTGTTGGGAGTGTCAAAGCCCCGCCAGTGTCACAGACACCCGGGGAGGCAGCACCCAGCTCCCGTGATGGCCACCTCAGTGAGCAGCCAGGAACTCGCTGATCCCAGGGAGGTAGGATTGGGTTATGTAAAGATGGAACAACACTAAAGAGCAGTATCACACATTACAATGTGTCAGCAGTTGCGTTCCACAGCAGCAGGCGATGTGTTCAAATAGATGGAAGAAATTATTTGAGTTCTTATCAGTTAAAGAACAACTCAATGAGAAGCACTGGTACACCTGGCAGGTTGAGGGAGGGAATCCTGCCCTTCTGCTGTGCTCTGGGGAGACCCCCCTGCAGTCCTGACCCAGCTCTGGGGCAGCAGCACAAGAGGGATGTGGAGCTGCTCAAGCAAGTCCAGAAGAGGCCATGGAGCTGCTGCAAGTGCTGGAGCAGCTCTGCTCTGGAGCCAGGCTGAGAGAGCGGGGCTGGGGCAGCCTGGACAAGAGAAGGCTCCTGAAGGGGAGACCTCAGAGCAGCTCCAGTGCCTGAAGGGGCTGCAGGAAACCTGGAGAGGGGCTTGGGGCATGGGCATGTAGGGACAGGACATGGGGAATGGCTTTAACCTGCCAGAGGGGAAACTGACCAAGCACAACCCTTAAGATACCATTGCCTCTGAAATCTCAGGGAAAAACAGCTCCCAGGATTTGAGCATCATCAGTGCAGGGAAACATTCAAAAGGGCTCCTCAGCCTCGAAAGAATTCCCAAACAACCCAGCTCTGCAGTGCACCTGCAACAAATACTTGAGAAAGCACAGCATGAGTGATCCCTGCTATGAACGGAGTCAAAGTGAGCATAAGGAACAAGCATCTGTCAAGGGAAAGGCAGATTTTACCCAAACAGAAAGGAAAGTACAAGGATGGTAACTGGCAAGGGAAATAACTGCACACCCTCCCAGGGAAGAATTTTCTTCCTAAGCTGCTTTGCTGCTTCTTTCTGTCTCATTCTCTGGTTATTACTGGGTTTTTTCCAGCATGAGGGAGTAAATGAAGCCAGTTTAGTTAAATTTATGTTATTGTTTCTCCCATGTTACCCATAGGCTGGTCTTCAGCAGAGACATTACTATTGTTAAAAGCACTGGTCTGCAATATTCCAGCATTAACCACACAAGGACAACCCAAAGCTTTCTTAATGTAAATGAACCCTTCTGAAGCAGATCGAGCAGGGCAAAGAACTGCTGTTGTTATTTGCCAGACGTACAATTCTGTTTGGTATTAAAATCTCATCCCTTTGGATCCTGTGACACTCCCACACTGCCCCACATCCTCTGTTCTGAATGAACCTTAAGGTTTTCAGTGAATTTAAACATCCCCAAGGCAAGAAAGCAGCTTCCAGCTTCCAGGGTAAGTCTGCCTTGAGGACAGTGCATTTCAAAATCAAAACCACTTTCTGCTTTCCGAAGCGTATCATGTACAAGCAGTTAAGGAAGATGCAGAACATACACAAAGTGATTCCACATGGTCTGTGCGGAGTTGGAATGAGACCCTTACATGGAGGATGCTTTCATCTGAGCTTGATATTGACAGAACTGACACTGGTGCATAGAACATATAATCATTCTTACATAATAAATGCTGTGTGTATATATATAGAGAGAGAGGGATAAAAAAGATAGCTGTGATCTCAAAACTGTGATCTTAAACCCTATTTGCAACATACGCAGTGACCCATAAATCTGATGAGAGTTGTTTGAAGGGAAATAAAATCTGGGAAAAAAGAAAATATTTCTGATCATTTTATGCCTATTCAATCAGGGAGCGACATCTGAGATCACTACGGTGTAGAGTTGTGAAAAAAACCAATAAATTCTTCATCCACCCTTCCTTTCTTCACCTACTTAGTTTAAAGACAGTTTCAGTACTTGCCCAGAATATTTAGTTAGAGATTTTGCTCTTGAGAGATAACATTCCTAAGCATCAGCAAGATCATTTTATATATAGTTAAAGATTCTAAAGCTGCTCCAGCAACAAGATATGAGAAGAAACTCCAAGTTAAAGTAATGGACAAAAAATTAACTCAAACCACCAAAGGCAAAGAATCCTTCTTAAACTCATTGTGTCCCGGAGCAGTCCCTCCCAATGGAGTCTGGATGCTTTTGGGGGTTAGCATCTCACAGTGTGATTTTGGAAGACTGCTCTCCAAAGCTCACTCCCGCCAGTGCCTACCAAGAGCTTTGTCTTTAAGGCCAAGAGCAGTGGGTCCAAGCATTCAGTGTGGTCTTGCACATAACACAACCCATAAATCCTTAATCAGAGTCTCCTGTACTCCCTGGAGTCAGCAGTGTGCTGAACTTCAAAACTGGTGTATACCTAAGGACTTCTAGTGATAAAGATTCACTCTGTTCTTAGACAATACCTCTTTAGGGCTGTGTTTCTTCCAACATACATTAGCCTAATTTTAGCTTCTGTCCATTGACCACAGTTCCACTTTTGCCTGTTGGTTCCAAAGCCCCCTACATCCATACATCTCCCTCCACAGAATTTCTGCAGTGCTGACAAGTGTCCTCTTAACATTACTCCGACCAGACTGAGCCTCTCATTGAAGCATGCAGGTTTTATAGATATCCACTCATTTCTGCAGAACTTTACTGAACCCTCTACAAATTGCTATAGTCCTTTTCCAAACCACGTTAACATCAGAGCCAGCTACAGTGTATATGGGGGCACCAATGCCTCTCCCCACAGGTACATTCAAGGGCCGCATCCAGTCACACAAAGCCACAGATCACACATGGCTGGGTTTCAGCAAGATGCCCAAGTCCCTTTGAACACCATGGCACTCTGAGGTTGAATCCTCCCACCCAGCAGATGCAAGCAACACTCTTTGTTCCCAAATGCATGTCCATTGATTTGGCTGCATTAAAATGCATAGGAGGCCATGCTGATTACAATGGGGATTTGAATCAGACTTCAAAAGAAAATGTGCCGTGAAAAATGGGGCTTTCCAAAGACCCATGCCAAAGACAGGCATGTTAAAAGCTTATTCCAACAGCATTCTGCAGAAGGAAATATTTATTGAGGCAAGAGTGACAGCCCAATGGTAGTCTGCACCAAG
The DNA here is from genome assembly GCA_024733675.1 of Psilopsiagon aymara. Classification (NCBI taxonomy): domain Eukaryota; kingdom Metazoa; phylum Chordata; class Aves; order Psittaciformes; family Psittacidae; genus Psilopsiagon; species Psilopsiagon aymara. The sequence continues at coordinate 9,586 of JANRGW010033760.1, forward strand.
CTGCCGCAGGAGCGTTCACAACCCACTGATGAAGGAAGCCATTTGGAACAGTGAGTTAACAGCTAGTTGTTGATGAGGAGCATCTGCACCTGTTGATACAGCCCTATTTTAGGCTTTCAGTTCTGTCAGTGTTCATGCTCAAAGTACATCCTATCTCATCTATTTTAATCAATGTAATAAGTTATTAAAAAACAATAAGCCAACACAAAATCCTGGCAGATGCTGCGGAGAGGGTGCAGCACAGCAGAGCTGACCCACACTGCTGAACAGAAAGGTTCCATCCTGCTATAGAACAACAATAGATGACTATAGTTTTACAGAAGAAAAATGGAAAACAGTTTTACTTGGTATGGGAGAACAGTTCTAAGATGCAGAGCTGTGGGCCTTCTGCAACAGTGTCCCTAAAGGTTACAGTTCCCGCTTCATACAAGCAGATGATCAACAAATCCATGACCTGACCACCCCACTCCACACTGCTCCGGCTGCTCCTAACTACCAGGCTGCAGGCTGATCCAGCTATTTGAACATGATCCAGATCCATTCAATGAGACTCCACTCCTTGAGTTCAGATGGCCCTAAGGCACTCCTCAGGCTATCAATGTGTGACCAGCAATGCAGAAAGGAGCTTCTAAGCACGAAGATCTCATGCTCATAAACTGAGTAGCTGCTGGAACCACCTTCTGGCTCTGCCCACTTCTCAAACTGATGAGTTCCTCTTTTGGTTTTTCAGATGTCAAGTGACAGCTGTTCAAAAAGCAGTGGTAAGAAAGGTTCTGCATCTCCTGCCCTCCCTCTCCCACCTCCTGGCCCTCAGTGGCTTGAGGAATTCTTTCTCCTCTGGGAAGACAAGGCTCCTCCCTTTCTCTGACAGGTCCGTCAGTGCAGAGATACCAAACAGAACAGACCTGAAGCCTTCTCCAGCCTGGCAATTCTTAAATTCCTCTACTACCTACCAGCAAACAAGTAAACTCCTCCAGCTCTTTAAATAGCAATCAGTTCTTCACTTCTCATGTCAACTGAAACACCACGTACATTCACATCTCTCTCAAAGCAGTAATTGTGCAAGTTAGTAATTCTTAATAATTACAGTGAAGATGCCTCGGCTATTCCCAGCTAGTCCTTATACAGATGCAAATATCTCCTTTTTAGAGAGATGCAGAGCCCTTTCTTCTCACAGCCTAATGACAGTTCCTTAAAGGGCTGCAAATTCCCCTGTGTTGCGTGGATTAGTCCTTCACTTAGAAAAAGTGGTTATCAATGCAGCAGTACCTGTGAAGCTTCATGAAGACAGGAAGGGAAAACCTCTTCTTTCAGGCACAGAACATTTGTTTCTCCATTACTGAAGGAAGCTTCTTTCTGCTGGTGATGTTCTCCTTCAATAACTACAGTAGGAGTGAGACTGAAAGGAGCGAGATGTTGCCACAAGCAGTTTGGTTCTGCTATGGTGCAAGGATGGGAAATACTGATGCTAACTAACCACTGGTGCTCCTCACAGCATTAGGGACACAAATATTGCCAGGATATTTCATAAGTGTATTTCCATGCTCAGAAACAAAAAACAACACTAAGAAATACATTCTGATCAACACATTCTGATCTAGTTGAAGGTGTCCCTGCTCATTGCAGTGGGATTGGAACCAAATGAGCTCTGAAGGTCCCTTCTGACCCAAACCATTCTGTGATTCCATGATTAACAACAAGGTAAATCCAGATGCAGAATTCAACTGTTATGTCCTATGGCTCATCACACTGCTCTGAATTCCTTTGCTGCACTTATGAACCAGCAGGCAGCACTGGTTACGCTTGTTATTTCCCTTATCATTATTCTTGGTGGTAGCAGCAGTGGTCTGTGTTATACCTTAGTTACTGGACTGTTCTTATCTCAACCCATTGGGATTGTGGGGATTTCATTCTCTCAGTTCTCCTCCCCAGCCCTCTGGGAGCAGGGGGAAGAAGATAAGGGGGAGTGAGCAAGTGGCTGTGTGGTTCTGAAACGGGCTTAAACCACAACATAGCCCAATGAGAAATCGGGCTGGCTCAGGCTGTGTGTCCCAGGCAAGCAAGAACGGGAGCCCTGGATATGGAATTCCAGCCTTTTCTTAAAAGCAACCACTCTGACACCTGAACGCAAGGAGGCCAGGGATCACCATCAGCCACTTCCACCCTTGGCTGTTTCACCACAGAGGCAGGATTCGCATCTCAGCCCAAACACTCCACCTGGGGAAAAGGATGACTGAAATGCAGGAGTTAAGGGAGAAATGTTGAAATCTTAATGCCAGCATTACAGCCAAAAGCAAGTGCAAAACCATCATCTTTCTTTCAAACACACCCACCACCTGAACACTATTTCCAGAACAAGCTGCACTTTGTTAGAATGAACTCCTTGAGGGCCAGATGGAAAAGTAAGACCTCCAGCCTTTTTTTGCTAGAAACCCTGTGCCTAAGGCATAAGCAACATAGCACCAGTGCCAGTGAAACTGTGTGTCCCCAGCGCTATGCAATGTCAGCATGGAGCAGAGCAGAACAGACTCTTGCTGCTCCTCAGCTCGCTGAACACAGACATCACACTGGCAGGGTGCAGCGCTGTGCTTCAGAGTGCTTCAGCTAGCTGCAAAAACCCTGTTTTCAAACCAGCACAGCCCACAGATGCCTGGGGAGCATGGCCTGACTCCCGAAAGCTGCAGAGCCACGGAGTCTTTCACACTCTTCTGCAGTCTGAACGAAGATGGGGCATAATCTGGCCACGATCCAGACAGCAAATACACAGCTCAGGAAGCCAGCATGAGATTTGTCTTAGAAGCCTGGTAAAGAACAGTGAATTCAAACAGGGAGAGAGAAGAAGGTGAAGGTCTTGACTTTGGACTCATTCCACCTAGAGTAAAACTCTCACTTGAATTGTTCTTTGTACTGTTTTCTTGCATTTATCTGATAGTTCCTGCTCTTTGCGCAGCAATTTCCTATTCAGAGCTACTACTGTGAGCAGTTTTCATAAATACCCATGACATTCCACCCTTAATTTCTGAGCATTTTTCAACTTCTTACTCTATTTGTAGATGTGTGAGCATGGCTCAAATGTGACAAGCCTAAAGGATGAAGGTTCTTGCAGGAAAAGACTGAACTGCTATCCAGGAAATTCACTGTCATTTCTCAGGTCTGCCACGATGCTCATCTTGATGAAGTATGCTTTGCAAGCCTCAGTTCTTTAATGGTAAAATGAGATCAAGGATAGCAAATGTTGCCACCAGAACTCCCTGAGGCATGTCAAGAGGACAGGCCCGTGGGGACAGCCTTCCTTGTACTTACCCTTGACCTTTCTCACCCTCTTTGCTTCTAAACCTTCTATTTGGATATGGGGATTAGGATAACAAGGGATGTCACCGGGCTGTAAAATGGGAATAAAAACAATAACGTCAAATGCATACTTATAAACCGAAACCAAACTCACACCTCATTAGGATTCTTCATAAATACCAGTTAATGTATCACAGAATCACAGAATGCTTGGGTTGGAGGGATCTTCAAAGTTCATTGAAGTCCAATCCCTGTGCAATGAGCAGGGACATCTCCAACTAGAGCAGGTTGCTCAGAATCACATCCAGCCAGCACGCAGGACTGCAGCTGGGATCTCACTGCTAATGCTTCCTGTACCCCAGCCTAGGCTCACTCCACACCTCTCCAGCTGGACCATCAGTGTCCTATCTCTGGTCCAGCCAGCACTGACAGTCACATGTTGGGGATGATTTATACCATTCGCACCCGGCAAGTCACACTGAAGGGAGTTCACCACATCCTCAGCTGCCAATAGACTCCCCTTCAGGAAAAGCAACAGCTTTGGGGAAAGCAAAGAGGACATTGCCCTGTTGGGAAGCACCATCCTCCAGAGCACCACTTAGAGGGTCAAGGGCCAGCACTGAACATGCCCCTGAACATCCCATAGTAGCCCTCAACATCCTATGCTCAGATTATATTTGAACAAGTACCACATTCCTGTTTGGGCGATGCATGAATTATTGATGATATTCAGGAGCCTTATTAAACTGTCTAGTGGGCCAGCAAGAACATTCAGTAGTTCAAATGCATCAAAATGCATAATAAAGCTTTCTATTTTGAAGTTTGGCCGTCAGAGAAAAGAACCCTGGCAAATCTATAATTTTGTGTAATTTCCCTTGGATGCTCACTGTAATAGACGTAGTATTTATGACACTGTGAGTCATATCTATACATTCCTCTGATAGCAAAGACACCATTATCCAAACTATTTGAAATCAGAGTCCTTATGCAGGAAAATTCTGCTAAAGGCAAGGCTTGCTTATTTGCCTAAAACTATATGCTTAGTCTACAAATATGTACTATTTCTGTACATACATCTGTGTCCATGAAATGCCTATAAATAAGTGTTGCAAAAGAAGTGTCAACATTACGAGAAACACCTTCTAGTAATCCTTCAGATTCTTCCTATGAAATTGAGAATTCAGTTTAATTGCCTTCTTATTATGGGCACAGAGGAACCATTGTCATGTGATAATTAAATCACAAAACAAAGCCTCTCAGAAAAATCCCAGGCTATTGCATGTTCAGTACATGCTATTCTGCCTTATCCTGCCAGAACTTGCACGTTTCATTCAGCACAATCAGGAGACAAAACCTGAAGTCCTCATCTCCAGTCTGAACGTGGAGCAGTGTGGGACAGAGCTGTTCCCAGTCATTCTCGGTGAATTTAAGACAACAAAAGACTTTTCTCCACCCAGCCCTGGCAGGTATTCAGCTGACAACTTGAGCAAGCTCCTGCACTATGTCAGCCCCTCTCCTTCCTTCCTCCCCTTCACACGCTGTGTAGGAGACTGCAGCTCCTGAGGCTGCACCCCCTTCCTGATTGTTGGCACAGATTTCACAGCTCCCAAGGCCCTTTCCGGGTAAGACCCCGTGCACAGCTTCCAGGATTTCACACATCCATCCCATGCTGGTAACAATCACAGTGCAAACCCCAGCAGTGAAACACTGATTCTGAAAGACTCAACGTCTTGATTCAAGGAACCCTTCAGCACATTGGGACTCACAGGCCAGCCCAGTTACAGTGAAACACTAGTTGGTATTTGGAGAGATGCTGTCGCATATGATATTCAAAGGGATTTAATAGGATGTGGCTGTTACATAAATATTATGTAGCTTTTATTCCCCAAACCCACATGCAACTTCCCATTTAATATCCTTCCCTCCCTGCTTGCAATCACCATCCACATAAAAGTCACTAACTTGAGAAAATGTTTAATCTGGAGATGTTACAGTCTACGACAGTCTATGAGATTGCACAGAAATGAGCCACATCGTCCAAAAAGTCAGCTGCCCCAAGCCCCAGGAAAAAGATACAGAAGCTGTAAACTCTGAGCACTCTCAGATGATGTTCTGAGAGCCAAAGAACTGCTACAAACAGGTAATTTAGCCTCAAAAGTTGTTAAAAACCCAATGCACTCCCCGAATTACATACACCCCAGCATTGCCATTGCAATGAAATTCCATATAACATTACAGCAACCTCTGTTATAAAAGATAGGAGCCACAACTCTGGGCAGTAGTTTGTCCTTGGATCTTCATCTGTTCTAGAGTCAGCATCTACATCTGTGCAAAACAGGAAAGGGAGAACAGTGTCTCTTGTCTAAAAGGAGCTACCTCTTCCTATCATCTTCAAACATCAAATAAAGCAAGAGGCCTCACTCCTTTCTTCCGTTTCTCCATCAAAAATCTGCCCCCACTGACTAAACTGAATTAGCTTAGAAAATTCTATACAGATTTTCAAGCTTGACCTCTCAGAAACCCATCTCCAAAACACTGCTTCCATTACAGCAGCCCTCCTGCCCCTTAGGAGGCTTCTCAGACTATCAGGAAGCCTGGTGCTTGATTTCAGTATTTTCTCATTTTTCCTCAGTCAGACAGAAGCAAAAAAGAAGTCCCTGAGCAGCACACAGTGAAAGAGGAAATTCCACCTCAGCGTGCAGGGCTCTCCCAGAACCAAGAGCAGAGGTGAATTCAGCTCTGTGACTGTTATTCACAAAGTGCTTCCAGCAAACTTTGAACTCATCTCTGGGAGATGAAATCTTCTACATCAATGTAAGGCAACATCATAAACCCACCTGCAAACTATATAGTGCTCTGAACTCATCATTGCTTGGGGCAGTGATGGGGCTGATAGCCATCTCCTGATCAAAATTCTCTTTCTGAATCAATGGCACAGGACACAGCCTATGCACAAAAGCAGGGGAAAACATCCTCTGGCCTCACTCCAGCAGCTCCACATCCCTCTTGCGTTGCTGTCCCAGGGCTGGATGCAGAACTCCAGCCAAACGTGACCTCGCTCATCAGCCTAACTTGAAGCATGGTCTGACCAGGCAGCATAGTGCTCCATTACCCCCCTGGGCTTCCTGTGGGGCTTAGAGGCACACAACATGCTGGACTGCATTTACAGACGTGATGTCTGTAGTTACAGACATGATACAGATGCTTGTAAAACATTCTCCTAAGAACAGAATGAAACAACACAATCTAAAAATCAGTCTAAACATTCTGAAATAATGGTGGCATCTTCAGTTTGAAGAAAACCAACTTTCAAGCATAAAAGGTTGGAATATTATTGAGACTTCTGAGAGAAACATCCCACAGCCCCAGTGGAGCATGTTTTATTTAAATTAGCATTACACCTAAGAGCTTTAGAGCATATTTTCTTCTCAAGCAGCCCTTATTACTTTGTGACTGTTTCATATCACCCCTAAATAACGCTGTCAGAAGCTAAATGAATAGACTGGGCTACACTTACAGGTGATTTATACAGAACTAAAACACATATCGGGAGCCATATTTCTATCCTGATTCTCTAGATATGGTTCCCTTTGGCATCTAAGGAATTATGTGCCTTTCTGCCCTGAATCTGTAACCAGCTGGTTTACATATGCACAAACTCCTGAGCTGTGACACACACAGCTTGGCCCCAAGTTGGAAGCTTCCATTTGGGAATGGAATGCTTCCCTACCCTGTCCTCCTGAACTTCTCCTGGAGCCACTGCAAGGATCACTGGGCATCACTCATTAGAGGCACTCCTCTGCTTCTGCGAGAAGAGGGGAAAAACAGACAGGAAGAATAATGTCCAATCTCACTCAACAAGCATATGGCATGCATTGGAGCAGTTAAAGTAGGGACTTATGGACCCACTTACATGAACAGAAGAACCCTTACCGGTGAGGTCAGACAGTGAAGAGCTGGGCACTGAAGGTCACTCATGTCCATAAAGTGCCTCTGTCTTCCCATTGGTCTTTTATAAGTCATCCTAAGAAAGCTCCAAGGACTCTTCCAAAAATTTTGTGGATAGTAATGAACAAAGCAACAATCACAAAAGAAAATACATCACATGAAGAAAACATGACTCTGAAACACAATCATTCTATCAGTAAAGCTGACTGCCAGCTGGGGATAAATCAAACTATGGTAACTGTGGTGGCTACAACAGTAGTGATGGCAATGGAGGAAGCACCCAACTGAAGAACTGGTAATTAGAGGTCTAATGCCTGCAACATCACTCCTCTGATTTAGCTGCTCAGAGCCCTGGATAATATATTCCATTTGCTAATAGAGGTATTTTTAAATGCAACTTCAAACCTGGCATTTTAAAACATTCAAGGATATTTTTCTACTTGATTCACACAGTTCCAAGCCCCAGGACTGGCTCAGAAACAAGCACCGTGGCCCTTTGTGCTCAGCAAAGCACAGAGAGGGCAGAGCTTTTGGAAAGCAGCACGTACACAAGAAAATTTGCCATCTTGTAAAATGATTCTTTCCTCACATGGCTTTAGGCATTATATTGCTCACTGTGCCAGCTTAAACACATTCAAAACACACTCAGGCATACATGATACTGATCACTGCTGGCAGGATGTATTAGGGTTATTACATTCTCACCTGTTTCTTACATTATTCTCTAAGCATCTGCTATTTGCCACTGTTGGAGGCAGGATACCAGGCTGTCAGTAACTGTTATGTCAAGGAAACAAATGGACTGCTCAAGGAAAAGCTGTGAAAAAAATGAAGATGGGAAAAAGAGAGAGAAAAAAGTGGCTAAAGGTGGAATTACAGAGCCCCAGTAGTAAGGACCAGGTATCCTTCAATAAGAGATTCCAGGGTGAGCACTGAGGGGGTGGAAAATAGGAAGCACCAGCACAGCAATCAGATGAGGAAAGGTTTACTCCATGTTGCTGCTGGAAGGGAATTACCTCAAGGGAGGTGACTGAAAAAGATGATCAAACTGAGTTAAAAACAGGGATGTCAGCATGAGGTGAGGAGCTGAATAGGAGGGGTTTTGATGGGTCACAAAGGAATATATTACTCAAGACATTCTAAGTGGTCAAGACAATTAGCCAGCCTGGATGTAAGCCCCAGGGCAACACCACAGAGCAACTGCGAGAACTGAACTCCTAAGAAATGTAGAGAGCCATTAAATTAAACACTGGCAGGAACCACAAAAATGATCAAAGTGTGGGGAAAGAGAAGAGTTCTCAAACACCACATCTGTAACTTGATTCATCTTTGTCAGTGTGATTTTATGGATACCTCAACAACAGCAGAAATCTGTTCAGTCTCCTGGAAAACATCACCCCATGGCCATCAGGAAGCAGAAAGCTGTAGAGATGATTGCAACTGCAGGAACCCTGTCTCTGTATGTGATAGGACCCTCCAAAAGCCCTCTTGGATAACCTGAAATGGTTTTTAATACCCTTAATAAAGGAAGTTGAGGGGGGGACAGGGATAGGAGCTGTGCCAGCATTTGCAAACAGCTCAGTGACACATCACTTACTGACTGTAAGAATATCCTCACATGAAAGTGCTACAGAACACTTCAGAAATCACTGCTCATCGTCAAGATGCAATTTTAATGAGGAGCCATCAGTGAATGGAAGTGCTTTTAACTAGGCCTACAGAGACAAGTTTCTCAGCCCAATGCAACTCAGAGCTGGCTTAAGTGATAAATATTGTCAAACTCAGCAACAGCCAAACGACTCAGTCCCTTCTATATGCCCTGTCAGCGATCAGAAACTGTAATGCAGGCAAACATAAGTCTGCTTGTCCAGGTTCAGAGTTGCAGCAGTGAATGATCTGCCCCACTTACAAAGGGGTGAGCTCTATGTGGAATTCAGACTTAAAAACATATACGGGAGTCAGGGCAGACAAATGCAATGTGAGGTCCCAGGGCCACGATGGAGCTACAGAATTTAATGACACATTTGGATGTTTGAAGAAAGGCAATTTTGTCCAAGGTTAGAAAGGTGATGTTGTTTCTGTGTGTGGTGTCAGTGAGAATATTAGCAGAATGTGGGGCTCTGCTGTCCCAGAACAGCCACCTCCGATGTCCACAGCTCAAAAAGATGCTGGAAAACTGGGAGAAAAATGCACAGAATTTGAGGGCTTGGAAAGAGATTGTGTGGGAAGAGTTTAAATTATATGTGCACTTCAGCAGAAGGAAGACTGAACAATGATTTGTCCACACCATGGGAAATGATTTCCATTACTAGCAAGCTGCCTAATTAAGCAGGCAAAGGAAGAAGATTTGACAGATGGAACAAGGAACTAAGCTAAGATTGGAATTTTTTAGGTTTATTTTTTGGTAAATTAGGGAAACAACCACCCTCAGGACACCTTTGAGCCCACATTCTTTAAATAAGGCTCAATACGCTTCTGAGAGACAAGGAGAAATCTCTGGATGACATTCTCTATAGCCTGTGTTATCAAGAGGTCAAACACCATAATCCTAACAACCCTGTACAGCTTACAGGCCAAGGGTTCCCAGACAGTGCTTCTCATATTCACACCCAAATGCTCACACTTACATCCTTACCAGAGGTACTGTATTTGCACACAGCTTTAGGAACCAGAGAAGGTGATGATTAACATCTAAAAATAGGTAAGTTGTTGAGACAAGAGATCGCCTCGAAACAGCTATATTCACATCCATTCCAGCATTCAGCTATGATTTTATTGTCATAAGCCAAGCACATAATTCTGGGTACCATAAAATCTAAAAATACAGGCTTTTCAAATAAAGCCCATATTAAAATTAAACCATAACTGTAAGAGTTTCGGTAGGCCTACAATAGCCCCCATTAGAACCATTAAAATTACAGTCTTTCAGATAACAATGTCCACAATAACTGTTTGCAAACCACTCTATACATTAAACTGTGGATAATTAATATGCTTCTGCAATCTTTTTCATTTTTTCCTTTGCAAGAAATAGCTGTTAGGAAACCACACAAGTCTGCCCAGAGCTTCCTGAATGGTGCATATGCTGAAAAAGAACAGAGCTCAGCATCCGTGCCTTGATGCTGCAAGTCTTGGCATCAAAACACACTCATGAATTCCATACTTTGGCTGAAACAAGCCTGCTGGTTAAAACCCAAAGGCAAAATATTTTGTGGGACAAGCCTCATGCTACTGTGTCTTCTCTCTGGGATAGTAACTCCTCACATACAGTCAAGGTGTTGGGGGAGCAGGCAGGAGCAAGAGACCTGCAAAGCTGATGGTCAGAAACACGTTTCATATGCAGCAGTCCCTGAGCTGGCAAAGATTTTCTAGCTTCAATTTCGCCATAAAGCCTGGAACATCAAAATCTGGAAGATTTTGTTGCTGTTTAACAGGAAGAGGAAAAGCAAGACTTGTACAAGTCGAAGAGATAGCATTTACACTCAAGTAACAACTCCAGGTGGCAGTGAGCAGACATAAGGGGTATCGCTATCGGGAAGCTCACCTGCCAGGTTGGATCCTGCACTGTGCTTCCCATTCCCATGAAACCCCCCCCAAAAGGAAGCTGGAGCCGCACAGGTAGAGCTGAGTTGGATGAGGACTGAAATCAGCTGACATTGCTTGGTGGAGCTGATCTCACCCTCTTCTGCAGCCACCCCACTCCCTGCACCACTTACATAAGTAGAACAACCTTCATAGAATCATGAAATCCCAGACTTTTGGGGGGTTGGAAGGGATCTTAAAACTCATCCACAGCTCCAGCCTTTGCCACAGACAGGAACACCTTCCACTAGAGCAGCTTTCCCCAAGCCCCATCCAACCTGGCCTTGAACACTTCCACTTTGCTGCTGCTTGGGCTGGAACCCCTTGTCCTACCACAACAGGCCCTGTTAAAAAGGCTCTCCCCATCTTTCATAAGGTCCCTTTTAAGTACTGAAAAGCTGCAATAAGGTCTCCCCAGAGTGCTCTCCAGAAAGGAGAGGTAATGTCATTTCTCTAATATTGGTTGACTTATGTCTAGAACGTGCAACTCAACAGCTGAGGAATGCACCGTTTCTGTTCATGCTGCATTACACAGGAGCACACACGTTACAATCCGTGTCATCGGAACAAAGGTAGCAGAAGCCTCAGCCATACCACTGCAGCTCTGTAGCAAAACTACAGCCCCTTGAACATTTTATGAGCTCTGGTGACGACAGCCTTTGCACTGGGCTGATGGTTCAAACTCATCTGATTTCCAAAAGTTACAGCGTTTAATTAGCATCAGAAATAAAAATGATGGCAGTCAACAGGAAAAGCAGGATGAGAGCCTCTGCCTTGAAACATGGCAGGAGGGGAGAAGGGAAGTTAAAAAAACCCCACAATATTATGAGTTATTAACAACCAAAGAAATAAACTTCTGGAGCAATACCCAATAGGGAGCAGCTGCCTCTTATCCTTGGGGTGAAAGTCACTTGGTACTTTTGCACCTCAAAACATTTTGACTTTGATGAGGTGTAAAACCCTCTTCACTAGACAGGTTCCTTTCTGTGCATTTTCTAAGCGACTAAATCCTAGCACTCCATTTTGACTTTTATTGCTTTTCAGAGAGCTATATAATGATTCATCATTACTGTAATCTTTAAGCAGCTTTGTTCCTATTTGTTGCTATATATATTTAATAGAAATTGCTCTTTGAATTCACCTCTAAAGTCAGCCTCAATTTTTCATCTAGCAAGAATGGTATCTCCAGTCATCATCTGAATGCAGTAAAGTGAGAAAACCTTTTGCATAATACAAATATCTGCATTCACTGAGAGGAGGCTGATGCCACCACCTACTGCGAATGCATTTTGTAAGTGGTACAAAGGCAGAGAGATTTCAAATGTGGTAGCACATTCTCTTAGAGACATTCCAGACACCATCAGGAAGGCACAGTTTTATTTCAACTCAACATCTTTTGGACCCCAGGCTTTGATCGCCAGGAGCTGTTTTACAACCTGCTTCCAAATCATAAATTTCAAATCAACTATTTCCTCCCCAGAAGGCTGCCCAGGGCAGTGGTGGAATCACCAACCCTGGAAGTGTTCCCAGACAAGGCCCTTGGTGACTGTCATGGTTTAAAAAACATACCTGTGAACTGCTTATTGGTGCCAAGATATATTCCTATCACATCATGGAATCATCAAAGCAACCAGGATGGAAAAGACCTTTAAGATCATCAAGTCCAACCATTGCCCCAGCACTGACATGTCCACCACTAATCATGTCCAGCACCACCGCTGCCAGTTCACTGCTGGCCCAGGTACCATCATGCTTAGCCCCATCTTGCAGCAGAGCATCAACAGGGCACACCAAGAAAAAAACCAGCCCTTGCTCTTTGAGGTGGGTCTGTCAGGCAGAGGAAGGTACCAGCACAGCGCATGTGAAACGCAGCGCTGACCACCCCCATTTAAACACAGAACCCAAGGCTGGTTTGTGTTGGAAGAGACCTTAAAGCTCTTCCAGCTCCAACCCCCGCCATGGGCAGGGACACCTTCCACTGGAGCAGGTTGCTCCAAGCCCCTGTGTCCAACCTGGCCTTAAGCACTGCCAGGGATGGGGCAGTCACAGCTTCTCTGGGCACCCTGTGCCAGCGCCTCAGCACCCTCACAGGGAAGAGCTTCTGCCTAATTTCAAAACTCACCATTATTAACTCCAGCAAATAGCTCTTAACTTCCACATAATTAGAGATTAATGCAATTAAAAGACTTTATTACTGACAAGAAAGGCTGCTTTAGAAGTAATAAGTAGTTCAAACGTCCTGGCTTGATTTCCCATGTGGATGAGAGTCCACAGTAAGGCTCAGATTCTCATCTGCTACTATAGACCAAAGCACACTCCAACATTTTGCTGGTTTCATATAATCACAGAATCACAGAACAGTTTGGGTGGGAAGGGCCCTTCAAAGCTCATCCAGTCCAACCCCTGCAATGAGCAGGGACATCTCCAACCAGACCAGGTTGCTCAGAACCACATCCAGCCTGGCCTGCAATGTCTCCAGGGATGGGGCATCCACCACCTCTGGACAACCTGTGCCAGTATTTTACCACCCTCACTCTACAAAGTTCCTTCCTCACGTCCAGTTTAAACCCATCGTCCCTCATCCTGCTGCAACAGCCCTGCTGAAAAGACTCTCCCCATCCTTCTCATTGCCCTTTTAAGAGCTTGCTGGAATAGGGGCACCAAGATGACAAAAACAGCTGCTGGTCAGCAAGCATTGAATTAATTTTGAGATCATGAGTAGCATCTTACTTTAACCCAGACAGTTCTCATCTCCATCCTGCCTGTGCGCAAACAGCACTGAACAGGATGAGCTTTCTAGTGTTTCCTGCACAGGCAAATGGGTTATTTAACGCTTACCACTCTTTTAAGTGCTCTTTTAGGGGGAAGTCATCCACATGACTTTACAGTGGTATTACAAAGGTGCCCCTCTACCAGGTGCTGTTTTCACCTCTGTGAATGAAGCTGGGGGATCATTCTCTTCCTTGTGGGCACTGATGCCCAGCTCTACCTACTATGTGGGAGCAAAGGAATCCCCATTCCCAGGGTGGAGAGGAGCAGCTACTCCCCAGGCATCATCACAGCCTCCATCCCCATGAGGGCTTGTAGCTCCTTGATTCATACACAGCAGCAAACCCACCCAAGACACAACAGCAAGACCCAGTTCTGTTCCTACATCTCCAACACAGATGTTGGGCAGAGCAGCAGGAGTTTCCTCAACAGGGTCCCAAAGGAGGATGTGCAAGTTGCAAAAACAGAGCAGCCCGTTCTTGCCTGACCCAAATTACAGCCAAAATGGGGGCTCCAACCTTCCCTATGAGGTCTGTCAGTGCCGAGTCAAGCATAGCACAGCAGCCCTGTGGAGGTGGAGGAGGCAGTAAGAAATGCTCTGACCAAACTGTTCAGATACATTCCAGTCAGGAAGCCCTGACTAGAGACAGCAGAAGTGACTAAATTGTTTTGCAGTGCTGATGACAGTCCTGCTCTTTTCCTGAAGAGCAGTTGTTAATGACACATTCATTCTGTCAGGATGCCACAGCAACACTTCTGGAACTGTCACACAGCAATGGCACTGCTGGCTGTGCTATTTCCATAGATCTGCAATGACAGAAACACACACAAAACCCCTCCTGCATGACCCAGGTATGGAATCCGAGCAGCACCCACCAGTTCTGCACAGCCAGGGTCTATGCTCATGTGCTCAGGAGCCAATGTGCAGACATATGTGCGTCAACCAGGAGAACCAAACCAGAGGTATCCAGTGCCCAGCACCCTGGATTCCCAGAGGAAATTGTCTGAAAACTTCCCTTTCACTTGACCTTTACAGAGCAAAGCTCCCACAAGACAGCTCAAGACAACAGGAAAAAGCGTGTCCCGCTGGTGAGAGATGAACAGCATCAGCTGCTATAGGTTTTGTTAGGGATTCCCCAAGGGAAGCACCTTCCCAAACAAGCCTAAGGAAATCTGATGGCAGTTTTTCTCTCCCGGGAACTGGTGCAGATGCCCTGAAGCCAAGTCTGCAGACGTGGTGAAGCAGTTAGAGATGAGCAAAACTCCCGTCCACAGAGCTGGGAAAGCAAAAACCACAGAAGCCATTCACACAGAGGCTGCTTCCAAAACCAATCCCCTTCTCTACTTCCAAACACTCAGATCAACCCTCGAGACAATAAAATTCCCTCTTTCTCAGGGAAAAACGCCTCTTTTCTTCCTTTGAATGTAACTTCACTCCTCCGTAAGCCACCTCCTCCCTGCCGCAGCGTTTTCTCTCTCGGTTGGGTGTCCTCTGTCCTCCCCACGTCCGCGGGAGCGGAATGAAGGAACCTGTAGAGTGCACTGTGTCCCTCCTTCTGAATCAAAGCATAACCCAGTCCACTGCAGCCAACCCCTTGGAAAGGTCATATGTCAGGAAGAAGCAAACCCTCCCAGGTGCATTCCACACAGACCGAGGCAAGTTTGTTCCAATTAAGTGCCACAACTTTATTGCCAGGCACGAAAGGTACCACTTGGGTATCCTTTGCTGTCCCTTCCCTGCTGCACACACACCTATTCCTGTCTGGCATTATGTTGCAAATTAAACCCTGTTCCCACTGGAAGATCTCTTTATTCCCATAGCCCAGGCAGGGGAGAGGCACGCATCCCCCGACAAGGATCACGGCACATTGCACAGGCAGCAGCACCTACCTCAGTGAGCTGACAGACCCAGCACGGCAACATAATTCCTCTTGGATGGAGACATTTCCCTAGCTCAGACCGCTGGGGCTCTGCTGCTGTGCCCAGTGTCTTGGACACACCAGGACAGCATCTTCTGTGAGCAGCACAGCATCCCTCACACACCGACCTGCAGCGCGGCAGCCGGGAGAGCAGCAGCAGTTGAATTGCTGCACATGTATCTCTGCAGATTATTTCCTGCTCCAACACTTGGCGTAAAGGCAGATGCTCTTAACCCTCTGGAGGCCTGTGCCTCTGTCCCCCCGCAGCAGAGGTGAGCGAGCAACTCCAGATACTCTGCGGTGAGGCAGGAGGGAGGTAACTGGAGACACACAGGGCATCCTCCGCGCAGCAGTCCTGACCTCGAGTGAGTTGCAGTCACTCTGGGCTCAGGGAGCCGGCCATGCCCTCGGCAGCCCACAGCACCCCTGCGCCGGCAGGTCCCGCTGCATCACCCGCTGCAGGTCCCGGCACCACCGCGCTGCCCCAGGGCCCGCAGCGGACCCGGACCAGCGCTGGAGGCCACTGCCGCGCAGGCGAGGAGGTGGCAGGGGCAGAGGTGAGGAGTGAGCGCGGCAGCGTCACCACCGCCCGGGCACCCCGGGCTCCTGCTCCGGGCACCGGGTCCCCCGGCCCCCGGCGCTGCCCATCACCCGCGGCAGCTCAGGCGGCAGCTCCAGCGCGGCTCCTGCTCCTGCCTGCGAATGTGACTGGAAAGCATGGCTGAAAAACATGTTACAATTAACAGGAGGGAGGGAGATACTATTGCTCTCCTGCTAGTCTTAAAGGCACATCGCTCACATGTGCGCGCTGGAGGTGCGAGTGCCCGCAGCTCCAGCACCCAACCTGCCTGCAGGCAGGCAGCCTGTGCGGGAGCCCTGCCTGGGTCAGGGCAAGGAGATCACCCCGGGAGCCAGGAAGGGAAGTGGCAGCATGCAGGAGAGCTCCTGCACCAGGGAGCGAGACCTCCCACATCTCCACCTCTGTCCCAGAAGCAAAATCAGGTCCACAATACCCAGCCCAAATGCTTACCCTTGTTACTGGCCTCTCTGAGAGCATCCCAGCCTGACACAGGCAGCCTGGCCACCGCTGCGCCATGTCCCACATACAGCCCCTGCCACCATCTCTGGCAGGCAAGGAGTGCCTGGGACACACCAGGGTCATGGAGCATACCCTGGCAGGAGAAGCCAGGTTAGTGGCCTTGCTCCCATGGGAGGTGCTAGCCAGGACTGCATCTGCAGCATGGATGATTTGCACCTGATGTTACCCAGAAAGGATGCCCCTTCTGCAACTCAGAGCCAGGAGGTACGAAACACTGAAATACACGGTGCCATGTGTGCTAAAGCTGCGATGAGTTCAGCAGGTCTCAAACTAGCTGCAATATTTGGTGCTCCAGCTACCCCTCTCCTGCCACAGGACTGCAGCCAGGGGCTGTGCACCACCTGAAAGCCACATGTTCTCTCTTTTCTGCCCTTGATACCCTCTTCTGTGTGCCTTGGGAAGCTCTGGCTGGTCCTTCAGTGTGTCACAGTTTGGATTCATCAAGAATAATGCCAGTAGCTCCAGCCCGTATTGAGCTTTTCCCTACCCTACCCCCAAACAGCCTCTTTAACACTCTCTGGAAGTCTGTCAAACAGGGAATTTGCCCTATTAAACATCTCTGCTTTGCCCTCAGTCGTAGCTGTTGCTGCACACAATCTGCCTTCCTGAGCAGGATGGAGTGACATGAAGCTCCAGACCTTGTTAAACCATTTTGTGCCACACGGCATCACATTAACACCTTTTATTCCCCAAGCCCACAAGAGGCACCAGAATTGACCTGGCTGATACCTGCCCCCATCACCAGGAGGGAAGCTACAAGCAGCACGGACACCTGAACCTGAGCATGCAGGGACAAAACCACTTTCTCACTACCGCAATCTGCAAGTTAAGTGGAGTTTAACTGCAGGCTTTTCTGAGAAATACCCTGAAAGAACAAGTACAGGCTCAATACCACGAACACAGAATCAGTGAAGAGTCACTGCTGATGCAAATAGGCTCACAGGATAATAAATCCCTGCTTCCCTGTGGTGCTTCTGCAGAGGGGCTATTAAAACCTGATCACCTGAGGAGATTAGTGCAATGCCAATGTCCTTGCTTCCAGGCCATGCAGCTTTGTGTGAAACCACCGCAGTGAAGTAGTTCTAATTTGTCTTTATGTCAGCTTGTCTTTTTGACACCAGATCTACAAAACATGCACCAGCAGTAATCAAAATACCAGCAGAGACGCTCAAGGCTTTATACTCCTGAAGAGTTTCCCCCGAGTATCAAAGATCAAGTTTGCTCTACAGAGCATAGCTGAGGATTTCTCAAGTCTAATGCTTCATGAACCCATCTGATCAGTATGCAAACACAGCACAGTGACTACATCCACTGCTACAAGCATCTGTCCTGACATGCAGAGGTCTCTGCAACACAGCAAATACAATAGTCCATACACAGGCAGGGTTATTTAAGTGCAAGACCCAAGGAATCGATCAAAACTGGATTCCGAGCAAAGGACTGCCAATTGGATTCATCAGATGAAATGCTGATTTGAGTTATTTCATTGTGTACAATAGAGTGGTTTGGTGGGAAAAACCCAGGCTACAAGGTCACATCTTACTGTCACCTACCAGATCTGTCACCAAGAACTGCATCCAAGTGTGCGAGGGGAGATGTGGCCACCCTTTGCTGCACCGAGCACACAATGCTGTTGGTTCAGGGCAGACTCATTTTAAAACCATTTCAGGGTAAGGAAGACATCCCACTGAAAAGTGTCAGACTATAGCAACCTGAATCAATAAAGATCTCTATAAACAGCTGCAAGACCCAAAATTCACATGGCAATTGTACTAAACTGGCTGCTCCACCAAAATAGGTATTCCAATTGGAGCACACAGCTCTTCACAACAACACTGCAAAGCCCTTATCAAAGGCTTGAAAGGCAAAATAAATAACTGTCAAGCTAAAGAAGCAGAGCCACCATTGCAGTGGTTTGAAAAAAGAGAATCTTGGAAGTCAGAAGCCTAACTACAGCTGTACACAACCATACAGAATAAACTGTGTTCCTACCAGATACCCCAGGATTTAGAGCAAAATTAGGAAGAAAGGGAGGTTAAATATTGAATTTAGAGAGGGACTTCTGACAAGGGCACATAGTGATAGGACAAGGGGCGATGGGTTCAAACTTAAACATGGGAGACTGAGATGAGCTCTCAGGCAGAAGCTCTTCCCTGTGAGGGTGCTGAGGCGCTGGCACAGGGTGCCCAGAGAAGCTGTGGCTGCCCCATCCCTGGCAGTGTTCAAGGCCAGGCTGGGCACAGGGGCTTGGGGTAAGCTGCTCCAGTGGGAGGGGTCCCTGCCCATGGCAGGGGTTGGAACTGAATGAGCTTCAAGGTCCTTTCCAGCCCAACCCTTTCTGTGGCTCTATTTTATGTCTCTGTGATGAGTTGACAATCCCAAGATTTATTTACACTGGGAGAACTTCAAAACTTCCAGAAAGGCATTAGCATGAAAGCCACAGTGCCAGGCCACAGCACCTCGCTGGGAGACATCACGGGACCTGTCTGCAGGGCTTACCCAAGGAGGTGCATGTGGGTCAGAATGGGAGTTCATTGGAGGAAAAAGCCAGGGACCCTGGAGACCTCAATGCCCTTTCAAACACCACATTTGCAAGACAAAAAACCACCTTGTGACCCGGACTGCTTGGAAGCAGATATAACTGCTCATGGATCATTAAAATGTCAGCACTGCATCACTTTTTGGTTCCTAGCCCTTTTTTTTAATCAGTATTTATATTGCGCTCGAAATACTCTGTTGTATTTAGAAATGAGAATTTCACAGCCCTGCTGGTATCTGTGATTCAGAAATGGAACTATTTGCACTCTGAGAAGGGTTTGCAGAATTCAATGACTGTGTTGGCTCTGAGTCAAAAGAGCTTATTTGGCCATCCTGGGGACTAGAGGGGCCCCTCAGCTGCCTTGAACAAGGCCCCAGCTTCACTGGGGCTTCTCTCTTGAGTTATTTTTGAGAAGTCAGTCTTGACTGCTCTGAAAACTTTCGAATGTATTTGAAAAATGAAACATTAAAATAGGACCACAGGAAGAATGCATCAGGCAATCATCTTTTCTATCCTGAATGTCCCTGCGGTCAGAGACATCCAGGCTGAACCTTACAGCCGCAATGAGGATGCTGTCTACAAGTACAAATCAACCCATTCCAAAATGGAGTTCTCAAAGAAGAAAAGGCACCATTCAGGAGTTGGGATCTGTGGTTCTGACTGGTGGGTCAGGGACAAAACACAGGTAACCATGAATAAAAACCCTCAAAAGATATTAAATGAAGAACAGGCTGTACCAAAACAGGCCAAAACTGACCAGCTAAGAACTGAAACATGAACTCCCATTAAAAGCCAGGTAGAACAGGGCTGATTAAACAGCCATACAAACCCCAAGCTGCCAGCAGCAGATCCTCTGTCTCTTGGTGCAGACGAACTGCAGCTTGCAGTACTGTAGGAAAGTAAGCACAGGTAATAGCTTTACTGTAAGGATAACGAGGTTAAACTGAGCTGCCTGATAAAGGAGTGGGACTGAATTATTTAAACTTCCTTTCTGGCCATATGTGCTGTGAATGGCTGATAAGTGTAGGAAGAACTTGCTACTTTTAGGTCTCTTGACTTTCCTGCTCCAGGGCCTCTGTCTCTCCTGCTCAGCAAACAGGAAAGTAATGGGTTCTGCCTCTACCTCTGGTGCTGGCATAATGAATTACTTTGGGCTAACCATTTAAGCTCATAGCCCATCCCTTAAAACAGCCCTAACAATTCCACACACATTTGAGAGGTGCTTTGGAAAATGGCAATGCCATATAGACTCTATCAAGCTCTGCTTGCAGCACCACAGACTCCAAACCCAGAAAGGTCTGTGCAGCAACACAATGCCCAAAGTCCATGGGAGACACCAAGACAGTGGCAATATTGTGAGCAGGGCTCTTGGACAGCAACCACTGCAGTTGGTGTCAAATGATGAGCCCATGTGCCATCAGCAGTGACCAGAGCTGCACAGGCTTGGGACCCAGCTGCACTGTGTGGCACAGTGAGCTGCACCAAGCTCACCAGAGGCCTCCAGGCACCCTTCCCCAGCTCAGGATGCTTTCAGGGACTTTTCTTCCTGAGGGAATTCTTTGTTTCAGGAATAATTTCATAAAAATTTCTATCCAAGTACAATTTTCTCTTTATATCTGGTTTGGTTATCTATAGGTTTGGGAAAATTCCAAAATAATTCCAGCCCATATATTTGACAAAATTCAATAGATCTGGGTTCTGTTCATTCCAAGCCACATGGATCAGACCTGTCAAGCCCAGACTCACAGCAGCAGCTTCAGTCCTCCACCTTCCTCTTCAACCTCTGGAGACCAACTCTTTGCTTGCCTTGCTCCTTCCTGCCCTGCTGCTCCCAGATGCAGAATCCCTCCCTTGGGAATCTGCTGCCCTAAATACCACTTATGAGACTTCTCCATATACGGTCTCACATATTAGCACTGAGGACCTTGTGAAAACTGAACCATTCTTAATACCAGAAAGCCATTAAGTGACCATGGGAGCAGTGATCTTCTCACAAAACCACACCAGAAACCTGGGCACTGTCCCTTTCTGCACCCATGATACATTGGGAGGCCCCTGTCCTCTCCTCCCCTCCCCTTTCCCACTTTCTTAGCTCCAGGCTTTTTCTTACTGTTCCAGCCACAGGCTGAGGGCTCCGTCCAGCATTTTCCAGCTGGCTGGACAGAATTTGTCTCCCACTTCATTTGCAGGACATGCTGTGATTGTTCAGCCTGAACATGCTGATCCAGAGCATTACAAAGGTTAATCTGAACTGGGGTTAGGAGGAAGATGACTAAGAAGCTTTGGCAGGTGGGGTGAAACCTGTCATTAATTTTAGTAGTGAATGATCTAAAATCCTTTTCTAGAGATAGGGTTTCTCCATCGCTGCTTTAAAGATGTCATGCTAGCTCCACCTAGCATTTTGAATGCTTCTCCTAGCACTGGTGAATCCATCAGGATTAAGTATGGTCACTTCTGTTTGGTTTGGTCACCCACTTATTTTTTGCAATTCAGACTAATGCTTCCATTTAATTCCTTCCACCATCTCCCACAGAAAATGTATGGTCTTCAGCTGATCTGCTAAGGGTACAGTGATGAAGTAGGCAAAACACTCTACAAGTAACTGAGGGGAAAGGCAACACTTTGTTTTGCATCACATGTATTTTAAAAGCCCATTAAAGTCCCACAGATACACCCTGCTACCAGAACACAGATGGGTATTTAATAAAAGTCTATTTCAATGTCACAGGACAGCAGAAGTGCTCAGACCACCCCTTACAAACGCTGCCTAATGACTCATCCCTTGCAAGCTCCAGTGGTCCCAACTGGATCAATATTATCCCATTAAAAATCTCGGCACAGTAGCTAAGCAATTCAACCCCTAAAACAGGATTCCTGGAATACTAATTCCAAAGAAAAGGCGATCAGACACAATGCCACTACCACAGCCTGCCTGATGCTTTGTGACTGCCTCTGTATGAAATTTAACAAACGAAATTGGCAATCAACATTTGTGACAACAGAGAAAATCAAGGTTTTGGAAAAGGGATGAGCACTGAGGGAAGCCGTTCACTCACCTGCAGGAATTCAGAAGGGATTACTGGGACATCTAACAGGACAACTTTCCTTCTGTTAGTCAAACTAACAAGGGATACCACTGCTGACAGCTACCTTCAAAGCAAGGAAGGAAGGCTCCCCTGTGCCACAGATGTTCTAAGCACTCTGCTTAGTCCTCCAGATGGAATGGATCCTTGCTGAGCATCCCAATGGGAGCAAGCAAAAGAGAAACCATTCAGGGGACAATTTCCAATGTCTGTGTCACAAGTTTCATGGAAAAATTCACTGCGCAGGGGCATCCAGAGAGTCTGAATCTTGCCAAACTCACATTGCAACCCCTGGTCCGTGCTTCTGCTTAGAGGCTAAATTGAGGATATAGGGACACAAAACATGGTGTTGAGAAACCCACAGACAAGGGGAGAGTAATGGGCAGAAATTACTTGGATACAGGGAAAATAAAGCCTCCAGTAGATAACTTCATTGCCTTTGCGATTACAACAGCCACAGGGAGATGAAACATAGCAGCAAAGCCATGGCAGAAACAACAAAAGCCACCATAGGTCCTCAGTACAGCATTAACCCACTGGGAGCAGGCTGCTCTGTATATACGTTATTAGCAATCCCACCCTGGGGATGCAGCCCTTTTTGATGCATTTGAAAAAAAATTAACTAAACAGGAAAACCATTTGGAAGATTTTGCCTTTTGCAGAGATGGGAAAAGAGCTGATCTGGACATTTGTCACAGCACGGCATTATACCAGAAAGAGCCAGAGAAAAGCAGGTCAGAGCACACTCAGCTCACAGGGATTTAATGAGTCTCAGGCCCAAAAAGCTGTACTACCTTTGCTATGTGGGAATCCTACTCCTGGTTTACAAATGCACCATCTCTGCTGCACACACTTGGAGCAGACTGAGCCCATATGCTTGGGTGGCTCCAGGCCCACAGCGAGGCACGTGCTAGTTCTACTAGGGCAAGAGGTGCTAAGTGAATCTGCATGCAGATGGGCAGCACGCACACCAAAGCGAGTGCCAGCTCCCTGGCAGGATGCCGCTGGCAGAGAGAGTGATGCTATGTTGACAGCAGATGCTGTGAATACCTGTTCATAGGTCCAACTCTGTCCTTTTAAAAGAGTCAACAATGGGAGGCAGGAAAGCACAGGGTTTGTGGGCACCTGGGGACAGAAACAGACCTCCAGGTGCTGGAAGGCAGTAAAGAAAACAAAATGCGTGCTGCAAGGTTACAGAGCCAGGCAGGATGTGAAGGATCTGCAGCGAACCACAGCAGTGGTCCTCAAGGAAAAGAAACACCAATCTGAAGCTGCAAGACCCAGAGCAACAGTACTCTTTGCTCTGTGTGCTGCAGCAGGACAGCAGGAAACAAACCCTGTTAAGTTTCAGAGGGAGAGCTGGGGTGGTTCAGTCTGGACAAGAGAAGGCTCCTGAAGGGGAGACCTCAGAGCAGCTCCAGTGCCTAAAGGGGCTGCAGGAAACCTGGAGAGG
>JANRGW010033761.1:0-46474 GCA_024733675.1 Psilopsiagon aymara
TTTGCACCTCTGCTTTTTGCTTCCTATTAGGGGTTCTTCGGTACTTTCCCCACTGCTCAAGGTCGAGCCGTCCTTGTGGGTGATGGGCTCCTCGTGGTTATGATGTCATGGTCTCCAGCCGTTGCCACTGTCCATGGCCCTGCTCAAACATCCATTCCCCAACATAGGACACTGAAAAATTTTGTGTACATGTTAACTTGAGTCAGGGTTCAATGTTTTGAAGAGCAAAATCTCAAAGGGGTTGCTTCCAGAAATTAAAATAAAAAGCTACAGAGATTCAGAAAAAAATAATAAAATCTGTTTTAATCTGTTTTTCCGATTTATATTTAAGATATTACTTATGGGTATCATGGAAGAAGTGACTGCTGGATGTGACTTCATACAAAAGCTTGTCTTCCATAGGTTGCTGTTTGTCTTCTGTGTGCTGGTTAATCATGCTGCCCTTATGCTTTGGGGAATGACAGAAGAGATTGCAGCCCGCAGAAGGAGTGTCTTAGTGAGCCCTGTAGTGAACGCCAGTCAAAACGAGTCAATCTGTCTCAAAATTGAGTACTTTAACCTGAGATGTACCACTACCCCTCATCTCTTTAAGAAACCTGAAATAATAGCTTTTTCTCTCCTGTATTGATTGGTTGTCAGCTGAAGTGCTTGCTCTGGTTCTAGTCTCCCCATTTGCAGAAAGTTGTGGACTTTGTCACCCCATTTCCAGAAAGTTGTGGACTAATAAGAAAGCTCAGTAGAATGAAGCAGGATTAATCTGATTTTTGACATAAAGGAAAAATAAGCACCTGGACTTTTCAGTCTCGAGATGAGAAATTATGGCAGGATGCAGAGCCACAGTGAGGAGAAGCAGAAGAGTAGTTGTTTTAAACACTGGGCTCAGAGTTAAGCCACAGAAGAGCTGTGTCACCTATAAACATCTTATAAAGGAGCCAAGATCTCAGAATCAACATGCGGTACCCTGCATACTTGGAAATCAGTAGAGTATGGAGGACATGGGTGCTAGAGACAGGATAGATACTGCTAAGGGCAGCAGAGGTGAGAGCAAGGACTTCACTGAGGCACCAGTGAATCACAGGCAAAATCTCTCATATTCTAACATCCTGTGAAGTTTGTAGAAAAACCCTTTACATGTGGAAAGGAAATCAGTTGTTCTCCAAATCCGCCAGGGATAAGATAAAAAATGGGTTAAATTTGCCAGAAAGGTGTGTTCTGACTCAGCATAGACAGATATCATTATTTATGCGTAGACTAGCAGATGTTCAGCTAGACAGTAACAAATGTTTCCTAAGCAATAGAATGTATTGCTTAGTAGGGATCATGGAATTTCCTTCCAAGAAGATTTTTTTTAAAGAGTAACTCAGAGAAAACTCTGTTTTGAATAACATTGAATTAGTAATTGATGCTGCTTTGGGACAGGGAGAGAGATTTAATGGCTTTTTTTGGTGAAAGCATGTATTCTATTATGCATACCCTGGGAATCACTCTATTGCTGCAAAGTAGGGAGAGTTGATCCACCATTCTTTCAAAGTATTCTTCATTAAACATATCACTGTATATTGAAGTAATTACAAGCTTTTTGTTTTGCTACTTCCATATTGTTCAGATTTTTAAATAGGGATAGGGAGTGCCATGCACAGCAAACCACCTATGGTGAGTATTTATGAGAAAAAAAAGGCTCGTATTGATTCTAGTGGTAACACCATCAACTCTTGTTGTTGAGTGGGAGCAGTGATGATCAATCCATAATTCAGCAATCATCCAGAAAAATATTGTTTGATTACTTACCCTACACATTTTAAAGCAGGGAATTTATCTATGTATGCCTACACATAAATATTCACCTATATTTTTAATTTTTTTTAAATAATATACTTACATGTACACTTACCTTATGAGCCAAACTGTAGCATATTTTTTTGTGTATGATTTCATATCCCATTTCTTTCTGCACGCTAAGTTTGAAAACACAACCACCAGATACTCACA
Organism: Psilopsiagon aymara; assembly: GCA_024733675.1. Classification (NCBI taxonomy): domain Eukaryota; kingdom Metazoa; phylum Chordata; class Aves; order Psittaciformes; family Psittacidae; genus Psilopsiagon; species Psilopsiagon aymara. The sequence continues at coordinate 1,990 of JANRGW010033761.1, forward strand.
CAAATCAACTGTATGGTCAGAACAACATCATTGTTGCAGTTTTTCATTAGGCATTCACAGTCCATGTACTTCTGATGTTAATTTGAGGTACTGCTGTGCAAATTGCATGTCTGTTTCTCTTCATAGTCTATCCAAAATCATACATATTTTTAACTCAAAGCAGTAGACAATGATATAGATGATATAGAACTGTTTTGGCTAAACTAACTCTCAGAAGGGGATCAGAGTGTGGCTGTAGTTAAAAGATTTACCATTATCTGGTTTCTTCTATCCACTTACTGTGACACTCTGCTTCCTTCAGGATGTAGATAATGACCTCAGTGCACTTGGCTGCCTGAATCTCACTTCCAGCTGTACCTCTGCACATGAGGCAGCTACCTGGCCCTAGTTCTGGGGTCATAAGTTAGGCCTCTAATTTATAAAAATATAAGTCATACTAAAAATAAAACAAGATGAGTCAGAAGCCGGAAAGGTTAGAATAGAAGACAATATAGTAAATGAGGTTTCTGACTTAGACTGGGCAATTCAGGCATGAAATTTCTACCTAGTTGTAGACCTGGAAGTATCATGTTTCACACATCAGTTATCAATTTTCCTGCTATTATTCAGTAATGATATTACAGCTCTTAATTCTGTTCTTTCCCTCCAAAGATTACAAGCACTGCCCATATATGAGCAAAGAAATGTTCAGCCATGCTATCATTTGTGGAAACAATTATATTCATATTTCACAGATGGGTAAAAAATTAAACTACTTTTAGGATTAACCATGCAGTTTGTAGCAGAATTGCAAAGGGAATTTGTTTTGGGGTTTTTTTCAGTCTTTAGCCTTGCACTATATTTTCTGGTAAATGTTTTGGCATACTGAGTGAAAAATGTTGTCATCATATGAACGGATAGAAATTTCCAAGGAGCAGGTTGTTTGTATCATTGTTACATAAGGGTAAATAATTACAGAAGATGAGCAACTTTATAGAGTTACAACCTCACCTTTCTTGGGTTTTATTTTGTTTACACCATCATTTCTCATCACACATGTTACTAGACCTAAAGGACCAATTGAAATACACAGAATAAAGAGGTGAATTTACAGGATGAAAACTCTAATTTTCTTTGGTGCTGTGCTCTGAGAGATATTTATCCTGAAGGAGGAAAAAATAAAATGCAAACTAGTAAAAAGCCTTCCCGGTTTGGGCAAATCACATACAGTGGAAATGCTGTTTCTTGGAGCCATAATCTCAGATGCCAGTATGTATAAATGGAGAAACCCCAGAGCAAAATTTTTACTCAACATTTCCTGGGATGGAGAGCTCACTGCTTCTGGATGTTCCTCTCCAGAAAATGAAGAGCTTCTGCATTACCCAAGCAAACTCCATGAGTTTCAATGGGGATTTCACTGCTGCTGTCACCATACTGTAACACCACAGCTACTGAAAGTGTCTGTCCAGAAACTATGGGCAAACTGAGCTGATGGGATGACTCTTTGCATGGCAAGTGGGTTGTCCATTTCTTTACTGTGTAAATCACTATCCTACAGACAAAGTTGTTTGTAGTTATCAATATACTAATTTTCACTGCTTTTTACTATATGTATTCGGAAGGCATTAGCTATTGTAATAGCTATATCTGTATTACTACCAATAATAAATTATGTAAGTGGATATTTGACTCCTAGGATGTCAATAAACATCAAGCCTTGCACAAGAAATAAAATATTCTGGCTGAAATATGACTGCTTATACTGCTACCTTTTTTGACTTGAGTGTAGACTTTATGACAATTCTGCCCCAAAATTGTCCCCATGCTCATTCCACATCAGTGTTAGAAGACACACATAAGGAGTAGTACATACACTGCCAGTTGTGTCTGAAGTGTCCATTTGCAGTATGTGTATGGCGGTATTTTAACACTGGCTGCACAAGAGATAGAATTCTTACTCAACTGTCAAAATAAGTAGAAAGCAAACACCAATTTGATTTGGCAGGGGAGTAACACAGAATCTGTGTGTTGGGAGACCTTTTTTTGAACTAGAACTACTACCTTCAATTATATTTTTACTTTCAAATTTAAATTCAGATATGAAGGTTACATTGGAGTAGCTCCTAAATTTTCAATTAGAAGACCCTGAAACTGATGGATTTTTTCATGGATTTCTGACTCATGTTTTGTGACTTTGTATCCAGTCATGTTCCTTTCATGGAAATTTATAAATTACATGTTGATGGCAGATATATAACCATGTTTGAAGGGTCATGTTTTAGAATTTTTTTTAGGAAAAGCATTACTGAACTCTTCTTCCTTCCCTCTTTCCTGAAACACGCAGCATCTTACCTTTGAGCTAGTTGGTTTTGTATCAATTAGCATGTAAATCAGCCAACAGACTCCCAAATTGCTGTGGAGAAAGGAGGATTTGCAGATGAACATGTCTGCAAGCAGAATGCCCACAAATATCTCATTTTCACAGCTAGCTGGTTTAAGAGTTACTTAAATTTAAAATACATACTAAAATTAGCCTCTTTATATTTGTTGTAGAGACAGGTGTTTGGGGAAAATGTTGATTTTTTTCCTTTACTACACACTCTTGCCAGGGCATAACTGCTATTGACAGCAATGCAGAAGCAGATATAAGGGTACACTGAATTAGATGTTAAATCAATATTGGATGGACCAACGCAGAAGTTAGAAGCAGATGTCTGCTGCAACATAGGTCCTCAAAATTACACAGGGTTTTAAATTCCTATGAAATTGAAGGGAATTTCTGAAGACTGTACATACCCCTTGAATCAGGACATGAATCCCTGTGGTTTTCTTCCCATCTATCCAGTCGTACATTCACTGCACCAAATTCAGAACAGTTTTCTAGGAGCAATCATGTATTTGAGTCTTTGCATACATAGATCTTACTCTCTATTAATATTTTTTTTTTCTAAAGTTACAATCAATGCTTTCTTTTGTAATAACCTTTTGTCAAATCACATGAGTCACCGTCATTCAGACTTCTACCACAAAGTGATGGATACAGCTGGTCAGTCTCCATTACCTGGCAACTCATAGTCTGAATGTAATAAAAAGGGATAGCTTTCCCAAGCATTTCTACAGGATTTGGGTCTCCTTTGTGTCACACTTCCTGAAACAGTTGATTTATATTTGAAGATCATTTACAGGCTAAGGGCACAGAAATAATCTATTTCACAGCTTATCTGTTCATGTTACATCGGTAAGTATATTGCTCAATATTTAAATTACCAAACTACACTTCTTTTCGTGGACATAGTTGATACACCACTGCTGTTTACACAGAACAGGATTTACTTGGGTCTACCTTATATCTGGCAACGTAGACTATCTTTAGATGCAATACCTATCAGATGTACAATTATGATAAAGTGAAAGGAGCCTCTAAATTGACGTTTTTGAGTATCACAAAGAAATCCAACATCTAGGATTGAGTCCCTAATCTCCTTCTGCAATGCTTAAAGAGAGCTGCATGCCTGAGAAAATATTTACAAGCTGCTGAATGAGGATGCTCCTAGAAACAAGGCAAAGAGGAAATGTTAAGCCTGGGGTATTTCTGAAATTCCATCTTCTCTGGAAATGAGATAATGGAGGCTAGGCTGTAGATTTCTGTCTTCCCTGGGGCTTGAAACCTGAAGGTATATAGCTAGAGATATTAATTTAGAGAATAAATTGGAGTTGCTTCTTTCTTTTAAAATGCAGTTACTGATGTTTACAGCTTTTGAACAGCAAATGGGAGACCTAGATTTAATATATCCTCAGACCTTGATTTAATATATCCTCAGCCTTATAAGTATTCTAAGTTGTATCTTCCAGCACTAAATGCTCTGCAAGGCTTGGGCAGTTGCCAGTGTTCTTAAAGTATTTTAACCAGGCAGCACAGAATGAAAGTCTAGCAGGCTAAGGAAGAAGACTAGAGGAGAAGTGAAAAGAACCTAAGTATCAAGTTCTCTTACGAGCCATCTTGTCTGTGTGCCAGTGGAATGGGGAGTCTTGGGGATCAGAGGACAGGATTCCCCAGATCCAGCTGAGGATTAGAGGGGCATCAGCTTCACCTGACAGGGTGGAAAGTGCCACTCAACAACCAAGGAACTGCCCTGTGAGTAGATGTTTTGATGTGAATGCCTAATTAAAAAATAATATTGTGGCAAATCTTGTCATTTGGAGAGCCAGATGCTCAAAGAGAAATAATAGGTAATACCTATTTATTTAGATAACTCTTGAATGTTAGACTTCTGCGCTTGTTCTCTTCTGGCTGTTTTGATGGGTTTTTTATTGTATCTGGCCTTCATTCTGTTCAAGTATCCAGTTATCAGGTATTTTAAAGTAGGGGAAAAAATACAACCTTAATTTGTGTGTGGGACTAGATGATCTTAAGGTCCTTTCCAACTCTAACTATTCTATGATTCTATGATCATGGTCTTTGTCCTAATTTTCGATATTAAAAAACTTATATTGCCTAAAATAATTGGATGCTTGAGAGAAACTGTCAAAATAAGTGTGGTTGATTTCTTCTCTGTATTTCACATGCTTTTTCTTGGCAATTTTTATATGTGGGTGTTTTCACTTATAAACCAACATATTCTACAATTTAAAGAATGTATCATTGTGCTCCAATTGCTCCTTGGTGGTAGGAGAGAGCTGAACTTTTCAACTGATGTTTATACCATTCTTTTTGGTATTCTGAAGTTACATTTTATTTCTTTTTTTTTTTTTTTTCCTTCCTTCAACACAGAACAACTGAACACCACATCGAAACCCTCTAGTTTGACAATAACTCTGTTTGATTTTTCTCTTTATATCCATCATTTTTGTTACATATTCTGTAAATTTATGAAATGGATTTAGGGAATTTGTGATTTCTTAACTGCTTATCTTTATTTTAGGAATGATTTGGTAAGTGGACAACTTAAATGAGTCTGCATGCTCTTTTTTGAAAAGCAGGGGAAAATCCTGAAATAGATTGGACTTATATTAATTAGAGCAGGAAGGATATGAAAATTATAAGCTTTTGTTTTCAAATTTGCTTAAGTATCAAGAGATGCAGACAGACACTGTACTGGCAATTGAGATCTCAATGTCACTTAGTTAAGCTGGTTAGATGATTTTTGTATGATTGTTTATATTCAGAGGTGCATAAGGAGCCTGCAGCTTTTCCCATTATATGGAGATGTGAAGATGTTACTGTGAAGTTAGTCTGGTTATGGGTAGCATCATCTATCCACATGCATGCAGTTTTACACTATGACAGGCAGTGTCCTAGGACCTTTCTCGATGAAGGTTGTGAGGAACTCTTTAATCCAGATTAGTTTTGATGGTGGGCTCTGCTACTCCAGAGACTGCATAAGTGGTCTGTTTCAGTAGAATGGACAAAAACGTTTGGAAAGAAGACCAAGATCTATGCAGCTTGAATAGTTGAAATAGTCCATTAGTGACATTTGAGAGAGACATTAATGATTGGCTCTTACCCTCCCCACTTCTGCTCCAGATTCTGGATTTGCTACCATGTAGTGCATTGTAATAGAGGACTTACATAATTCTTTTAAGCTCAGAGAAACCTGGGTATTGAAATGTAACATGGTGAGAGGAAATGATGAAATCTGTATACTTCACACAGCATCAAACAATATGTGATGTTCTGAAAGTGCAGCTGGATTTATCCTTTGTGATGTGACAGCAAATATGGAGGAAAAGTACTACAAAAATCACCAAAACCACCTGAAATATACCTGCCTCTGGAAATACATGGAAGATCTCAGGTAATGCTTTCTGGAACTAGAAGTTAGAATAAGAAGGTGGGGCAGATCAACACTCCCAGTGCAATTATGTATACCACTGAAGCACAAGAACAGTTAGTAGACTCCATTATCCAGCTAACCTCAGAATAATAAGTATGATTTGAAGATTAAGTAGTGTGCCAAAATCTACTCCTGTGTCCAGTGATACAGCTGAACGAGTCAGTATTTGTAATGATTTTTCTTTCAGCAAAATTAGTGTATTTTACTACTCTTCAATTAAAGCCAAAATAGGAATCATCCTAAACAAAGCTATACTATAATTAAATTAGAATAAAATGGCTATTTTATCAACATTATGCTTTGTCACAAAAGAAAGCAGTCTTGAATCACAGGTGGCATGCTCCCAACTATATCGAACTGAGATCTTGTCAGCAGAACAATGTTGTTTATGAAAACACAAAGCCAAGGGAGGTGTGATTAATTATGCCTGTTCTTCGAAGATGTCAGAATTGATTAGCAGATAAATGGCTGAATGATTCACCTCCTGCAGGTCAAAGTGATTGCACAAAGCTGAAATTAACATACTTAATACAGGGGTTGCCTCAGCACTTATCCCACTGCAGAAGAAAGCATGGGAAGATGATATCAGCTACTAGCAACCCCTCTGGCCTGGCTCATGCTAGCCCTTGATTTCACAGAATGTCAGAGTACAAGGAGCATTATACCACTAACTCTTCATGCAAAAAAAGATACAGGTATTTTTTAAATTTCAAGAATAAATGTATTTTTGGTGACTCTTTTTACATTGTTGATAAACAGGAAGTGCTGCTTGTAAAAAAGAAAGTATGGAAAATGCTATTTAAATTAAAGAAGCAATGAGATATTTGGTAAGTTTAACTCATATATATATCTGGTGACTTAAGCTTATAGAAAGATCAAACACTGTACGAACCTTCAAGAAAACCCTATTTCAGACAATTTCTTTAAATATTATTAATATAGAACATAACTTCTATCTTATGGCATCAGCCATGGTATATAAAGCATAACTGGAAAAATACTATAGTTATTTCTAATTATTTTCACTCACTTTTTTTTTCCCATCTACAGAAATGAATGTGGGAATTTTTCTAATTTCCGTGATATTCCCTGCCCTACTCACATGTAATACACTTCAACACTCCACCATGTACATGATTCCTTGCCTCCTGAGGAAGCTGTGAAAAAATTGCATCTTGGTAAAATACTGAAATACTTCAGTGTTTAACGCCTTAAGAAAATTCAGGATGGCAGGTGATAATTCTATATTGAGTTCAGTGTTTAATATGTCCTGTTTAATATGACTGTTTATTTTGCAATGAAAATTTAGAGAAACAACAAGCATGTTCTCATTGAGATTAGATTAGCCTCTTGCTATCCATGGAATGCCTCTTATAGCTGCAGGCCTGCTTTGGGCACCAGCTGGGAATGTGTTTGAATGAGGAACAAGATAAAAAAGGGAATATAGTAATAATGTCCAGGAAAGCAGAACTCTGGTATTTCCAAATTTTTACTTAGTTGCATTAGTATCTTAGAAGTGCTCTTGAATGGCTAGAATAGCATCTGCTATTTTACCTGTGTGTAAAATTTAGGAGCTCCAATCTCAGAACAATTTAGTACAGTGTTTTCAAAATAAGATAAAAAGCAGGATGAAAAAAAAATTATGAAAAGGAAATAAAATTGAAACATTTAGAAGAAAATAATTTCAAATGAGGCAAAATGTGTTTAAAATCTACTCCTGATTATAAACCAGATTAAATAATCCTTATAGACTGTAGTAACTTCATTATTAATTGTGGTGGTATAAATTGTTTTTATCATAGATTCAATATCAAACAAAGATTCTTCTGTTATATGAAAATAATCACAGGACACAAAATTGCTGTGTCCTGACATTCTGAAGAGGAGAGCTTTATATTTTATCATTCATCACTGAAGAGTAACTAGCGAGTAACTAGCAAGTAACAGTAACAAGGTCATCTAACTGCTTTAATTTGTTCTGGTGAAAAAGATTTAAAGCTACTAAAAATACGTGTTGCAGGATTTTCTTCCTTTACTGTGCTTTAGGATTCCTGCACTTTGTAGTGCTGTGATTTTCTGGGAGAAGTATAAAAATGTCAACACGGCCATACTTGGTGAGTCTACGAATGGGTATAATCAAGTAACATTCTGCATGAAAAAGCCATGGTGTGAGCCTTTCTGCCTGATTTTCCTTCCTGATCAGGATAGTGGGCTGAATGTCTGCACAGCATTACTCCGCAAAAGTCTTGCACATTCATAGCTGCCAGACACCAAAACAATAGAAATGTCAGCTGATAACTAAACATCAAGCCTATCATTTTCAGTTTTGTTAAACTAAAAGATTGGTAGAGAGTTTAGGTGAACAGAGACATCACAGTAAAGACACAGTCTGCAGCTCAACCAGCTCAATTAAGAAGCTCAGAAGCAACATTTCAGGGTTTGTCATTTTTTTTATTTTTTAGTTTTTATTTTTTTCACTTGGAGGAATCTCTTTTTTGTCTGTTTTTCCTATTTATTTGGCACATAGAGCTCTCCTTCCCCATATTCACAGCTTTGCACATTTTTCATTTGCAACTTACTTTCCCCTTCAACATTTATCAGGGCAGCACTGGAATCCAAAAAGTTTGCTGAAGGAACAAAGCCCTACAGCTGCCTTCATCAGACTGGTAGCCCAGCAGAAACCTATACTGTAAATTAGAGGGCTTCTTCTCAGGTGCCAATCAAGCACTCTTTCTGAGCACTTAAAATTAAATGAAAGAAACCATACAGTCTTGAAGAAGTAAAAAAAAAAAAAAAAAACAACAGACAAAAAAAACCAAACAAACAAAAAAAAACCAACACAGAAGATGTTATTTGCACATTATTTTGTCTTGCTGCATATGCTGTTACTTCCAGTCAGGACTCCTGAGATACTTATCACTGCAGTAAGTGTTTCTGATTCATGAGCACTGATTGCCCTAACAGCACAAGTAGCATTCAGAGCTGATGCTACCAGCACATGACCATTCACAAAAGAATCTCATAACTCCCTTTTTGATGACAGACGACACCTTGCTACATGACAGGGAGTCTAGTACAGAATTTCCCCTCTCAATCAAAGTAACCTGCAGGCATCATTCGCAAATCAAGGTTTCTTCTTAATGTTACTAGCTGAAGTGCACCAAAAAAGTGTTCTCATTCCCACTTCAGTAGCAGTGCCATCCTTAGTGACTCTCATCTATCACTTAACACAAAGGTTGCAGTGAGGCTTTCCCACCACTTCTATAGGAAGACAAGTTCTTCATTGAAAAAAATATGGAAGAAACTTTTTCAGATTGACATTGGAGGTTTATTTGTTTGCTTCTTTGCTCTTTTTCTTCTTACTTATTTTTTTCCTGTTGGCACTATTATCTATTTCTGGGCTGTATCCTTTTGTTTCTGGCGACTGCAGATGTTGAGTACATTTGAGTATTCACCTGTCCCTTTGTCTCTTGGTCCTGGAAAAATTGCAACATTATCTACTTTTAGCCCTCTTTTTAACACAAGTTTGTAAACAGGCTACAAAAGCCAGAAATCTTGTATAGTGACTTTACAATATAGCTTAAAGTGTAATAAAAAAAGAGCCCCTTCCTATTTTAGAATCTCATTCTATTTATCTGACTCACTTAAGCCAACACTGAATGAAACCTACAGATATATATACACAAACATTTATATACACACCTACCTATCTACCAGGACTTGTACAAAGCATTTGATATTGTCCCACACAACATCCTTGCCTCTAAACTGGAGAGACATGGATCTGACAGATGAACCAATGAAGAATTGGCTGGGTGGAAACGGTTATGGTTGACAGTTCAATATCCGAGTGGAGACCAGTGACAAGTGGTCACTCTCAAGGATTGGTACCGGGACTGGTACTCTTTAATATTTTTGTCAGTGACATGGACAGTGGTGCACCCTCAGCAAGTTTGCCAAATGACACCAAGCTGTGTGGTGCAGTCAACACACTGGAGGGAAGGGATGCTATCCAGAGCCACCTGAACAAGCTGGAGAGGTGGGCCTCTGCAAACCTCATGAGGTTCAACAAATCCAAATGCAAGGTCCTACACCTGTGTCAGGTCAATCCCAAGCACAAATACAGGCTGGATAGAGAATGGATTGAGAGCAGCCTTGTGGAGAAAGACTTAGGTGTGTTGATTGATGAGAACCTCAACATGAGCCAGAAGCATGTGCTCTCAGCCCAGAAAGCATCCATATCCTGGGCTGCATCAAAAGGAGCATGACCAGCAGGTCAAGAGAGGTGATCCTGCCCCTCTATTCTGCTCTCGTGAGACCCCACTTGGAGTTCTGCATCCAGCTCTGGGGCTCCCAACACAAGAGGGACATGGACCTGTTAGAATGGTTCTGGAGGAAGGTCACAAAGATGATCAGAGGGCTGGGGCACCTTTCCTATGGAGATAGGCTAAGAAAGTTTTCTTTGTTGAGACTAGAGAAGAGAAAGCTCCAGGGTGACCATAGAGCAGCCTCTAGTACCTAAAAGGACCTACAAGAAATCTGGAGAAGCATTTTTTACAAGGGCATGTAGGGATAGGACAAGAGGTAATGGCATTAAACTAGAAAAGGTAGATTACATTTAGACATTAGGAAGATGTTCTTCACTGTGAGGGTGGTGAGATGATGGAACAGGTTTCCTAGAGAAAGTGTGGATGCCCCATCCCTGGAAGTGTTTAAGACCAGGTTGTATGGGACTTGGAGCAATCTAGTCTACCAGATGTCCCTGCCCATGGCAGAAGGGCTGGAAATAGATGATACTTAAGGTCCCTTCCAAGTCAAACTATTGTATGTTTCTATGATTCTATGATATAAATTGTGCCCAGCAGTATGAATTACTCTTGCCACATTTTCTTTCCAGGTATGACATGTGCAATGAGGTACTATTGAATCAGGACTGAATGATTCATTTTCAAAATTCCTGCTTTTGGAAGTGTTTCCAGAATAAGAAGTTCAGGTCAGTAAGGAACCTAAGAACTTAAATTCCAAATAGTGTCTGTTCTTCACTAGTAAGAGAACAGGTAGCTCTACGGGTTTTTCTTTGGAAAGGCTTTATGATGGACATTTGCAGTTACAGTCATCAATTAGAGCTTTCATACAGAAACTCAAGCACAAAGGTAACCAGGGTGAGAATTTTGTTTGCTTTTTTGTTTTGTTTATTTGTTTGTTTGTTTGTTTTCCTCACTGCTTTGTTAGTGCTGCTTCCTCAAAATTGCTTTCTAGGATGAAAAAAAACATTGTTTGGTAAGATAATAATTGCAGGTGCTATAAATATAGATTATCTGCAGAGTCAGACCTGTTGGCTGAGGTTATACTTTGTTCAGTTTTGAAATAAAAGCTGAGAAACTGCAGTGGTTGCTTGAGAAATTAACTTAAATGTAGGGTCTTCACTTTGTCAGTCTCCTGCAGGAAACAGCAGCAGGTTGCAGAGTGCAGAGAAATGCAGAAATGAAATGCATTTTATACTATTCTGCCCTAGTCCTATTAAGGGCAAATAGCAAGGCAAAAGAACAGTGCAGGTGGCATTGTACCAGATGCTTTTTTCTGTCCAGACTTAAAACTGTTTTAATGCTTCAGACCAATATTTGAACATTCTTAGTAATATCACAATTTTCCAGAATATGAATGGAAAGAAAATCTAATTCTGCCTTTCATAATTTTTAATTAACTTAGTCATTCCATCAGGTCAACAGAGATCCTCTGAGTCTAGGCTCAGTGCTGGGACTAACAAGCATTTATACAGACCTCTTTTCTCCTGTGAGGTGGTTAGCTAAAATGTTGCTAATAATAGTCTTTGTAAATCAAGAACGTAGTAACTGGGAGGTTAAACCTAAGTTTAGTATTTCTTCAGCCAAATTTCACTGTAATGTTAGTTGCTACATGTTGTCAAAAGAGGTAAGTTCAAAGTTAAGTACAGCCAAACTTTGTAGGGCATTGCACTGGCTTTCCACACTGCCTCTTGAAATGTCTGGAGCAGGTGATAATAGGTGAAGGCTGGGAGCCATAAGGACTGAGAGGACAAAGATTTGGAAGACAATCAAGAATACAAAGCCTGCTGGAAGTTCCAGCTTCAAATAACCTGCCCTTAGATCCATACATGTCTGAGGACATTTCACAATTACACTGAAACCTACGGAGCATATGTAACTCTACTGGAATAGTGACTTTTATCTCTTTTGAGCTCCAGAGGCAGAAGCCTCCAGCCAACAGGGTGAAAGGCCATCTACTTTGGGGATCCAGCTGGAAAGCAAAAAGACAGAGTGGTCTTGCACCTACTCCTGAGGCATTCCAATGGCCTCGTGTGCAGACAAGAAATAGCTCAAAACCATTGACACTATTTTGATCTGTCAAAACCTTGACAGATCTCTGCTGCATCTTGTGTCTGAATCCTGGCTAATAGCACTGTGTATTGAGTCTTTACATAGCTGAAGCAGGTCTGTCATTTAGAAATTGGCTTGTAATTTAAGACTTACAGAGCAGAGAAACATCACACAGGACATAGGGTAAGCAGGGGGAGTGAGCACAATGCACCCGCTAGCATAACACAAGTACCAAAATTAAAGCTAGCATAAACAGAAGTATCAAAATTAAGTTTCACATTTGAAATAGTGGTTTTAGGCACCATCTTGTCACATTTAAGCTCTTCAGTCACGGGTATGCATACCAAAAGAAGCAAGAGAAGCCACTGAATAAGTCTCATTAAATTAAAAACAAATTAAAAAGAGTAAAAAAATTTGAAACCCCTTTCAAGCAGGGTTATCTTACATCATTAGTGGAGATGAAAAATAATTAGTAGCAACAGAAAACTGGCAGACTGATGTGGCAGCACACTGGAAAGTAAGGAGGCAATTCTGTCAGATCACTGACTCAATGATTAGTGGCTCAGGTCCTTTATCAATTTAAATCAGCGTGTAAAATTCTTCTGTGTTAGGCACCAGGAAGAAAATTCAGGGCAATTTTTTTAGAAACAAGAATCTAGACCATCACTGACCCTTAGCAGTAACTCACACAGAAGTGCAGAGCAAATTTGTTCAGTTATAGTGTCAAGAACATGAAACTTGCACAATAACAGCAGAATAATTCATAAGCTGTCCAGTTTTGGCTCTCATGTCTGACTTTCCCTTGAAAATGCTATTTAAACATGATCACCATGCTACAGAGCTTCCCTGTTAATATAACTGCTATTTGTACTTTGGTAAACTGATAGCTACGGCAAATACAAAGGTTGGCTATAAGATTTAAAAATGCATCCTTTGTTGTATACATCACCTTTATAGAGAAAAAAATTACTCATTCCATTTTCCTATTAATTATTCTAGAGGAGAGGACCATGTCACTAGAGTTCTCTGCCAAAAAAAAATTCCAGGAGTGACTTAGCTGAATTTGTATCCGGCAAATTTTTACCAGCAAATCCTGTTTGGAAACCTACCCTCCCTACAAACCTACAAACTATGAAAGTTTGTGAGAGTGATGAGGAATCGCAGTTAGACACATGTTGCTATCACTGGAAAGATCAGAGCTTGGCTTAAAAGAAAAAGCCCTGCTTCCTACAGGCGTGAAAGTACACTCTTCACCTACATTTTTAACATCAGAGAAGACCACAAATGACAACACTAAAGCTTTTATCTCACTGCTGCCCATGACATGGGGAATTATCATACACCCTTGGTAAGCATTCTAATACCATTTTAAAAATAAAATGTGATAACATCAAATAGCACTGTAAGCAGATGTATTGATTAATAAGCATTTAACTGGTATGAGGTGTATTGATTAAGTATTTAACTGGCATGCCTTAACCTAAGCACTGCTCAAAAATGTGAGAACTGCACTGATAAATTACCTACCAAACAGCCAGGTTGGCCAGTATCCAGACTTTATTGTGGGTATCAGGATATTTATTGCTTTTCTTAGATACCTAGTAGTGCAAGACATGAGAGCAGAAGGGTAACATCTTTCTCCTTTAAATTTAATAATAGCAAGTAATTTGATTCATTTGCAAGCAATTCTATCAGCTAGTTCCAGAACATTAATCATCACCAAAGTATACACTAAAAAACTACAGAAAGCAAGGAAACCACTTTCAAATTATTTTGCTATTTCAAAGCCAGTCTTTCAAGAGAGAAGCTGATATGACTACTGCAAGTTTTCAGTGGCAATAATGCACTACTTTGTTTCCTTTTTATGCATGTATATCCTGAGGCTCCTACTGCCATAGCTAAATTGCATGACAGGACTTTGTATAGATCTCTGGGTTAACTAAAACTTGCTGGTAAGCTCAAATGTGCCAACTGGGGTCCAGAGAAATTTTGGATCAAAATAAGAAGCAGCAAAGCTTTTTGTGAGTGTTGAGAAAGGTACCTTAACATCAAAAAATCTCACAAAAATTGTCTTTCCTGCTTTCTGAGCCCAAGAGGGGAACTAGCTTAGATACTGCTGCACCTTCAGAGCTTCCTGTTCTGGGGTCAAGGGCAGACATAGTAAAATGTAAAGTTATGTTTGGACTATAGTTTGGAACTGGATTGTTGAATAATATCACATAAATATAAAAATATTTTCTCAGAATTTCTGTTTGCCTTTAGATTTGCCAAATGCCTTTGTACACTGTAATTTTCTTGCTGGGGAATCGCATCTACTTAGACTGGGGAACCTAAACTACTATCATCTATTTATTTTTCCTTCTCTGTCTTAGCCTCAGTGAATTTGATGGCCAGGGTCTTGTACGAAGCATAAAAGCAGTGGGCCCCAGGTAAAGACCTATTAAAGGCAGAGTTTAACGTAGATGGAACGGAAGAATCATCCACTGGTCCATCATATCTGGGGTATCTGAAGCAGAGACTGATTCTTTTTGGTCTGGCAATGGCTTTACCACTGCAACAGCAGTTTATGACCTACTTATAATAAATACCTATACGTGGGAATCAGTTCACTATCTTAGTAAGGACAGTCAAGTTTTTACAAGAACTCTGTCTGTTTGTACAAATAAATATATTGTAAGGGACTCCAGCGTTTGGGGTCCCATTTTCCCTGTTAGTTTGCATACCTTGCTCACTTTTTTAAAGCAGAGTATGTGTGTTCTTATATTTAAAAATCCTAATGAACAAATGAAATTGACCTAAATCAAGTACTGCTTAACTGGCACTTAAAAAAAATCAAAAATCTAATATTGTTCAGCTTTTGATCCATTGTGACAGCAAGAAAAAACCTGCCAACTTTGTATGCCATCAACAAAATATCTACTTTGCATGAGGGAACTAATTAATCAGTGTCAATGACTGCACAACTAAATACTGATGAGCATATTCCACACTGGTTCTCCTTTACATATAAAAGGATTTACAGTCTATCCTAGTTTTGTTCCCCAGTGCTTTGCTGGTTAATGTACAGAGCACGAGTTTACTTCAGTTTAAAACAGCATTAGTCAAAATAGTACAGACTCCATGTATAGAAGGATTTGTTTTTGTTTAGATTTGCCTTATTTGAATTTGATTCCTAGGCAACTTCAGCTACACTAAGAGAAGTCCAATTTAAAATGATGAGTTTCCAAGCTTCACTGATTTGGTGAAATTGTTCAAAATCATATGTCAAATCGATCACTACTGTTTTTTCCATAAACAAACACTCAAGCTAGATTTTCATGTGCCCTACATCTAGCAAGGCTAATTTAGCTTGGTACTTGAAGCACTGGCATTCGGTGCTGCCAGTAATTTACAAGTGAATGTTCGTTTTATGTGGATGTAAATGCCCACTTAGAGTGGAGATCCAGCCCTTTCACTGTCTGTGATTAGATTCACAAGTCAAAGTCTCTCCTTGCTTACACCATGGTGAGTTATGCTCAAATTGGTAGGCATGGTGAGTTGTACTCAAATTGGTAGGCAGTGGTCCTAAAGCACAATAAAAGTGGTCACAAAAATTAAAGGCAGAGCAACTCTGTCGATTATAGTGAAAGATGGGTGTATATGAGCTAGTCTAAAAAGCAGAGGTTTTTTAACTTTGGCAGTACAAAGCAATTTATTCTTGTTCATGGCCTCTATGTAAGACCACTTTATAATGCCTATTTGAAACCATTGCTGGATCACATCTTGTATAAATTAAGTGAATGGCTTGTGTGCATTGCAAATGTTTGCTCAGCTCAATTTGTGACATAAAGAAAATAGTAATGTTTTCACATACTTACAGAAACATTTAGGTTGTAAGGATCCTCTTCAGATATCTAGTCCAGTTGCCTTGGTCAAGACGGATCAGATAAAGCTAACAGTCCAGGAGCTTGTCTAGCCAGGTTTTGAATACCTCCAAGGCCGGTGATTCCACAGGATATCTGCCTATTGCACTGTTTGACCAACCTCACAGTAAAAACTACCTTTCTTGTGATGAGATGAAATTTCTTGTGTTACTTTCCTCTCCTGTCAGTGGGCAGCACTGAGAAGAGTCTGGTTCCTCCATTTTCATTCCCTAATATCAGGTATTTACACACCTTGAGATCTCTCCTGAGCCTTCTCCAGACTGAAAAGTCCCACCTCTTCAGTTTGTTTAAATGCTTTCTATCCTGGTCCTTCTCCATCAATGGTAAGTTTGTTCCAGAACTTTCCTCTCACCTCAGAAGCCTGGGATCCCTAAAATCCAGTTTTAATGGTAAAGACTAGTTTTTAACTGGGAGAAAATTTTTCTCTTACAGCTAGATTGGACAAGGCAGAAGTATGTGTGAGATATTCCCTCTATCACCACCAAGAATCAGGAGTTGCTATAGGTTTAGTTCATCAAATAAAGGAAGAAGACTTCTATTGGACCTGCCACCATCTACTATGGACTACACTGGAAACAATTTATTTAAATCTTTAGATTTCATGCAAAGGGCTGATAATGGCATCCAGAACAGCTTGGGGGCCAGATCTGAAACTGATGGTGGCTTCATGTACAAACAATTAAGGAAAGAATGATGACCAGTGCAGCATTAATTATTAGTGGACAGCTTCCAAATGAAGCAAGTTAATAAAAAATTGATCTGATTAAGTCATGCTCCCTGTGTCTTATCTCTGCCTGCATACACAGCACAATGGCTCTCATTCAGGTAACCTGTCTGAAAAGCACAAAAGAAAAGAGTGGTTTCTTGCCTGTGCTGGAAGCAGTTAGGTAGGAAAATGGATTAGCAGAAACTCTACTAGGAATGTGTGTTTTTGTGATTTCTGTGGAATAAATGAACTCTGACATAATTTGTATTAAATTTTTTTTTGGGTATAGAACTGTTGAATATAGGTGAGACATGGTACTTTGTCTTCTAGAATATCTAAGACTGCAATTCCTCCTACAATGTGTATTCTAGCCTGTTAAAAACTACACTCACCATCTCAAGAAATGGCTCCAGTAACTTTACTTCCTGGGTTATGGATTGGAAGTACTCATTGAAAAAATACTCCTGAAGATGGCACGAGAAGCTGTGGAGCTCTTTCTACCATCACTGTTTTTCCAAGGCAAAGAAAAACAAGCAGTGGCTACTGCTTTAGTACAGATGGAAATACTGAAATAAATACAGACTTTTGGTAGGTAGAGCCTTGACTCCCATGTAATTGCTGTGAATTTCATGTATTAGCTAATAGAATAATTTAATTTGTATATGGCTGTGGTTTCAGCTTTACTGCTTTTTAACAGTAATAATGTAATTTATCATTGGTTTTCAAATATTTCTGCTAGGTAAAAAATATATGTGCTTAATTTTTAAGAACTTTCCTTTTTCAGCCATTCAGAAAAATAAATCTATCTTTTCATCTCTTATCTTGCATTTATTCTTTTTACTTGTGGCCTTTATGGCAACTTTTAAAAACAAACTGCAGGCATTTACGAAGCAGGAAAAGAGAAGCTAGTAAAATGTGTGGTTTTCTTCTGACACAGTGCGTGACTATAGAATCACAGAATCATTGAATAGTTAAGGGTTGGAAGAGACCTGAAAGGTCATTTCCAACTCCCTGCTATGGGCAGGGACACCTTCCACTAGACCAGGTTGCTCAAAGCCCCACCCAACCTGGGCTTAAACACTGCCAGGAATGGGGTAGCCACAACTTTTCTAATGATCTCTCTCTTCCTGTCTTCAAAACATAACCCTCCGGGTGGTGCTTAATAAGTAAGCGTTAAAGGACCTTTGCTATTCTATTACCAAAATATTTAGGTTTTAAATTTACAATCCTCCATTTCTCTTTGCTCTGTTTCCATTGTTGAAATAATGTTAAAATTCCCAGTGGAGAAGGAGGGATATTTTTTCTATTCAGGAGGTATATGTTCTGTGAATAAGATAGCTGACTGAAGAGTTTTCTTGTCCTTTTCATTAAGGACATTCATTTTAAAAAGATGTGGAGAATATTAAAATATTTTGTTTATTTTAATGTTGCGTTCTACATGTTTCTCTTTTAATTAATCAGAGGGGATTATATTTGTCTTGTCCTGAGATAAGATGAGGAATTTTACAGAAGCACTTCAGCACTCAGTATCAGTGGATTTGCCAAGTGATTAAAGACATCATTTGGTTATGGAATGTTGAGTTTCTACCAGTTCTTTGCTTTATACAAATAATTGTGAAGAGTAGCTGTCAATGAAACTGTTAAGCATAAGATTTGCTTAGAAGAGAGAGATTGAGAGCTCTTTAGTGAAGCAATATCTTAGAGGGAGTTGAAGTCTTCATGGATGGAAAAGCAAGATGACCTATTACTTTACTATATGACTGTGAAAAACTTTCCGTTGGTGACAGGATTAAGCAAATATCCCTATTTATATTTCCAAGGCTTTCTATTAAATAGTTAATATTTTTGGGGGTGTGTTTGGGGTTTGGGTTTGGGTTCCCCCCCCCCCCCAAAAAAAAAAACCAAACAAACAAAAAAAAAAGAGATTTGAGTGTATCTAATAGATCCAGGAAGTTTAACCATTCCACTGTGGCTTCTGTAATTTGTCATAGAGCTGTAGGAAAATATCTGTACAACTTCAATGACAATAAATTTATATTTGAAAGGTCTTATCTGCTTGTATGTCAAATTTTAACTTCTTTAGGATGTGACTGCAGGAAACTAACCCACATTTGTTTTGAGGTTTTGGAGACATCGGTGAGTTTGTCCCATTACCTTCAGCAGACTTTCTGTATTGTATCATCATTGAATGGCAGGCTCTGCTGTTCCATCTTTTATCCAATAATTAAAAATTCCACTTAATAGTGGTCTCTCTTTACCCAGTTTGAGTTCGCTTAACTTGAACTTAGTCAAGTGGCTTTTGCACAAATGTATTAGTACCCCACTGATGCTTATAAAAGGATTGAGAATTATACTTTCACTTGATTTCTTCCTTGACAAGCATTTTTAAATTACCACTTGTCCTGTTTTTAATCAGCTTTGAATTTCTGTCAGGCTGAGAAGCATTCTGTGTTTAATGAAGCAAATTTTTGATTAAGGCCTTTGCTATCATTAAAATTATTTGGCCCTTATTTTCAGTTCTTCCTACTTCTGTTACTAGAGACTTATGCTGATTTGGAATGATGAGGCCAGCAGTGATATTGGCTGTAGTTTTACTCCTTACTGTACTGTTTTCACAGCCTTTATTACACTAATACAATACACTTTTATTATACCAGTATAGTTTTTTCTTTTAAGGCATGACCTAAAATGATCCATATATTTCCTTCATTGTCTTAACTGCCAAAACCTTGAAACTAAAGATAAATAAAAAAGAAAAAAGTAAAACTATGTTCTCTGTTGCAATCAGTGTCCACAAAGTTGTATTTCATCCTTTGTTATGCTTATGCACAAGAGAAAGAGGCTGAAGTTTGATCCACTCTATCTAAATTAAGTGCAGGCTAACTGCATATTTATGTATGCCATGGCATTCTTGCTTTTGGGAAAGATTGTTTCCACTTACTCTACCTCTACCTTTGCCCATCAGTTAGATCAGAACCTTAAATTTGACATCACCCTGAATTTTACTGGGAATTAAATTTCTGGTGTACAGTTCAGTTTCTACTGCAGGAAAACATGAAGTAACATCCATTTTCTAAATTTACCAAAATTCTTCTTAATATTAAAAGACTAAAAATTGCATAGACACCCCCCCCAGTCCCAAATCTACTGCTATTTTTGCTATTGTGCTTGCTATTGATGTTTCTTTTTCCTTTTTCTTTCAGCAGTTTTAAATATTCACTCATTATACAGCCAAGTTACACTAATTCTCTTTTTGTTTCATAATCATTCTTAAACAGTTCTTTTCGCATTGCAGTGATTACCTTCTGCTGTATGTATAGAGAGCAGCACTCTTCCTTTGACTAGGATAATGAGCTACTATTTGTTCCTTATGTGATAGTATCTCAATTCTTTTGCTCTGCTTTCTCTGTATTTGTTCTAGTATGACCTTATACTTTCTGAGTACAGGTGATAGGGATTATACTCACAATTCCACATAGGCTTTGTATGATCACATTAATAGTCCTCTGTTTTCACAGGACCATATCAGCTGATACAATCATTTTGGTCTTGTTTTTTATCATTACACTATGCTGTTGAAGCACACTTATCTTATAATTGCGTAATGCACAGAATACTACTCACTTTTCTCATTTCCAACTGATAAATTCCTTTTCAGACCATAAGTTCTCAGTACTAAGTGCATGACCTTGCATCTTATTCTTTTAAATAGCATGTTCAGAACACAGGGCCTCAAAGGCAGTGATTCCCTTATTTTGAATCTTCTGATCCTCTGTAATATGGAGACTATTACTCAGCTTTCCTGCAGCACCAGATACCATCAGACTTCCACTCCTTGTGCTATGATCATTTTCTGATATTTGTAAATGGTCTCAAGCTCGATTCAGGAGCTCTGCTGATAAACTCAACCTACTTATATTGTATATATAAAGCTACTAATTTTTTGTCTCCCTCATAAGTCAGTATTTTCTCCACCTGATATTATTAATCCCTACGCTTTTGCTAAAATTTCTTACATGATATCCCATCAGATCATTTATAGTAATCCAGAGAGATTAGATCAATTATCTGAAAATCTATATAGTTCTTCATGTGAACAATACAATTTAAAAATAAGAGCAAGGTTTGTTTCAACAAATGTCAAAAAAAATAACAAAGAATTGTACATTAATACAATTAATTAATTAATACAAAACAGAATACACAATTATTCATTTCTTTTAAAATCTTTGATGAAAACGTAAAGATTCTTCTGCCAGAATTTCCATTATTTAATTTCTTATAGAATAGAGCTGAAAGGAAAAAAACCCTCAACATTCCCTTTTGTGGCTTATTTTGATGTTTGGAAAACTGTTCTCACTCTAACTTTGATCAAAATCCAGGAATATTCACATTTGCTAGGAAATACTATGGAGTTTTGGCTCTAGGAACAACCACCTGTCTGTCTGTCGTGCTGGCCCTGGCAGACCCAGAGCTCATGGTCATGGTATCCAGCAGGTGCTTTATTGAAGAACCACAGAGATGAGCTGGCAGGACACCAAGAAAAGTTTCAAAGCTTGTCTGGTGGCAGATTTCCAATGGGATTTAATCACAAATCGACTATTTTAGTGAAAAATTTGCATTCTGAGGAAGTAAAAAATTTCCAAAAGAAAAGATTTTCTCTGAATTTTCTGACCAGCTTTAATGTTAATTATTCTTGCTACAGGAGGAGGCAGATAATCTCTGTGCAGGACAGAGTGTGAAACATTCACTGTGTTGCGACTTGCTCTGAACCACATTTCTGATATGTCCTCTTTGGGCTTTGAGGGCACTAATGACCTTTCTGTCTCTGCCCAGCTTCCCTGGGGCTTTGTCCCACCTTCCCCGGGGCTTTGTCCCACCTTCCCCATGACTTAGGACACTATTTCAGCCTCCTGGGGCCACCAGCGTCTGCTCCAGTGACGCTGCAGTAGGGCTGGTCTCCAGCTCCTGCAACTGTGCCCTGCGCAACCATGGAGTCACAAGGCAAAAGACCTCCATTTCTTTTAGGTTAAGTTGATGCTAACCTGCCTGTTTGGTACTTTGATAAGATGATTTTAACCACCCTGGTTTTCTGTCTGTGCCATAGCTGCTTTTGTTATGGTGAGTTATGAGATATCAGAGCTGGCAGCAAGCCTTAGGCTGATAGTAAAGTCCGTATTTATCACAACTCTAGTTGTAGGCAAGGACAAAACAGATTTGGAGAAGGAAAGTGCCTTGCAAGTGTCACAAGAAGTCTCTAGTTCCTAATGAATTTCATTTTCTCACAAATTGCAGTCTTACAAGCTCTTTTAGATCATACCATACTCTGGATTGGTACGGTTTGGTGTAAGTGAATTAATTTGGAAGTGAATAGGTGAATTTAATTGAAGTCTGGCCATAAGGCTAAATTGAGGGCACAAAGTAGAGAAACTATAGCTCCTTTAAGACTTTTTATTTTGATCACCCTAAAAAACTGGTCTGCAATTTAACCATTGCAGAATTATTACTATTATCTGACAAAAGCTGTAGTTGACAATGAACTAGAAGTATTAACACTATAGAGATGTTTAGAATAGTCTAGACATTGCAAATTTGAGAAAAGACATGAAATTTAATACTCAGTGTTTAGAAAAATATCATGCTGTGGAATTGATACAGCTAAAAAATGTTAACCTAGGTAGAAGATTTTTATTATTTTTTTAAAAAGACTGTTTTCTTCAGTTTACATCAGTTTCTCAATTCAGTTTAATGTGAGATCAAATTTACGAGCTGGAACACAGGGATGAGAAGGAAATTGCAGAGTACTGGAAAACAGGCCAGGAAATAATGAGACAGACTGTGAGTATTTAAACTGGCACTGCCTGCAGAAAAGAAATAAAATGATGAATAACTAAGTAGGTTAACTTAACTTGCTTCTTATTTTTTCAAACCTTTCTAAATGTGTTACTTATTTCTATTTGCCTTTAGATTAAGTTTGTGTTGACTTAAATGTATATCTCTAACACAGAAGGCAATCTGCTCCCATTTTTGTAGTAGTTTCTTTATGTGGAGCTCTAGAATATTCATACCCAGTTTGGATCTCCATTGTATTTCTCCATGATACCCCTCAAGTTGTGCTGTCAAGGCTGCAGGAATCAGTTTGAGAATCTGTGAAACCAAGATGAAGAAGTATAATTTTCTAAACGTTCCAAAAAATGTTACAGTTACGTAGGAAAACCACAATAACACCAATTACATCCCAGAATGTAAAGTTTCTAAACTGAAAGTTGCAAGCCAAACAATATGCAGTGCTTTGTCTCAATTTCAGATCAAATTCGCATTTCAGAATTCTGATGTTTCTTTGTGGAAATAATATCATATTGTAATTCACCATTACAAAAATATTTTTTATAATGCCGAATATAGATTGTAGTTAAAGCTTATGCTCTGTGGCACAAATCAGTCATTAACTCACAGGAAATATGGAGAAACACATCCTATTAACAATTTATCCTTTATTTGTCAATGCTGGAATTTCTTGGTCCTTTCTAAATCATATGGTGCTAACCACAGGGTACTGAGTAGGACAGACTAATGATCTGATCCAACCTGGCAGCTGTTGTGAAGTTAAGTCAGAGACAGAAGTGGGTTTATCCTATAGATAACAATGGCAATTACATGCTTGTTAGTATAGCTTGACCTAGTTTTCCTTTTATTTATGCAGCAGATGACAACTAAAGCTAATCTATGACAATTATTGTTAAAGTGCAACCATGGGAGTTCTGCAACCAGGTAAGAGCAAACACTGCCTTTTCTGCCCCATTACTTATGTAAGCCTGCATACATGTGTAAATTTTCTTTTGTCTTTGTATCTCTCAAAGTATGACAACTCTAATTGCATTGGGATTCTGCGTATTGCCACAGAATATATACTGACCTTTATTGCCTTGTCTGCCTCTTTAATATATTTCTAAATGGTATACTCAAATAACTACTGTAAAGGGAGTTATACACATCTTAGAAATTATGACTTCAAATGGACTTTTAATCTGGAAAATACCCCATTCACCTGCATTTGGAGGAAGACTTCAGGAACTGGCTTACTAGTATTACTTCCTAGTGGGACAGTGAGATCTGGAACTGTGTTTCTTGGATCAACATTGCTGTATTTTTATTCAGTCTTTCTTGATCAGTTGGTGTGATCTGCAGAGATGCTGTGTTACTCCCGTGACTCGCTGTGTTTGCACTCCTGAAAATAAGTCAATAATATTAAATAAACTTCCAGCATTTGCCTCCTGTAGACTTCGAGTGCTTCCTGTCTCCATGAAATATGTTTTTCTTAAAATGTAAGCTCTCCTGGCTCTAAACAGTGATGTTTTATGGCTTCGAAAGTCCTAGATACATTTATCTGTTTTTAACAAGAAATAGCTTCGTGATATGTTAGGTGGCTAAACCTGGAGGGTATGCGGAAAGGCAAGCACTGCCAACAGCAATGCACCAGTCCAGAGCACAGAGCACAGAGCTGCCCAAGCCGGCTGCAGGGTGGCGGGGAAGGAACTTCAGAAGAGGCAATTTGCATTTTGCTCCTGTTAACTTTAATACCCAGCTGGTATTGAATGGAGAGATTCGTTTACATTACCATGCAGTCCTTAGCCTGGTCACTAGAGTTCCTCTGAAAAATAAGGAGGTCTAGAGCATTTTTCAATGCTTTTGTTTCAGAAAAGCTGCCAGTAAAAATGATATTTGAGTGGGATGAGTTTACCAGTTTGTGGAGGTGGGAGGCCTGGGTTCAATGCCTTCTTTTGCTTAAGGAGGTGTATTTCACACTTAACTGAAGTTTCTTTAACCAGCAGCTGTTGTCAGTTGATCTCTTTTTGATCTTCTTTCAGTTTGTAAAAAACAATAAAAGATTCATTGCCTTGGAGACACAGATAAAGGAGGAATGCCTGGATCACAAAGCAGTGCTATTGAACCCAGGGAGAGGTAAGCCCAGCAGAACTACCAAATCAAAGCAATACAAATCAGAACATTAAGGCTCTGTTTACATTAGCATTTTGGTTTGGGGCAGCAGAGCAATAGTGAGACAAATCCCATGATTGCCACTAGCAGTGGTTCACAGAGACGTTTTGGTATACACAAATGAGACTCCTTTCAGGGATAATGACCTTAGGAACTCTGCTTCAGGTGCTCACCAAATGCATTGTAGCCTCTAATGGGAAAATAATGGTCCAAGGCAAAGATTGCTCTCCCAGCAGATTCAACTCTCATGTGGTGGGATCTGTGCCAGGTCCAGTCAGCTGACTAGCTTGAATTAAAATCCCAAATTAAATTTATTGTAGATACAGAGTTTTCAGCAATTGCTTTGATCTACTTATGATCCTGTTGTGTTGAAGTCTGGTTCAGCAGAGAAATAAATACAGATGGCATTAGACTGTGAATTAAAAGTTGGGTTTTTTTGTTTCCTTTTTTTTTTTTTTTTTTTTTGATAGATAGGAAGAAAAGATTCAGCCACCAAAATGGATGCTGCCTAGACACCTCTAGTATTAAACTCATTTCAAAGCAATATGAAGAAAGCAGTTGTTGAGATAGAAGTTATTGAACTGAGAGGCAATGGGAAACAAGAAAAGTTCTAAGTATCATTAACTCATTTTAATGTAATTTTCTTTAGTTTAGTTGGTTATTGAACAAACAGCCCTGAATGCAAAATTACACATGGCTTTTTCATTGAAGATATATAAGCTACATGTACATTCTTATGTTCCTACTATTGAAAACTACTGCTAATAAAATTTCTGAGTGCCTTCTGATCATTCTTTTTGATATGTATGGCATCATTTGGGAAAACTAGAGAAATGTATTTTTAAAATGCCTGAATGGCCACTTGTAAATTGTTTCTGTTGTTAAATGTAGTTCTGTATTCAAATGCAAATGCATTGTTTAATAGGATATATTTCAGTTAAATTGCTTTTTACTTTTGCAATTACTGTTTTACCTTTTTAGATATTCTCTTAAGGAAAAAAATATCTGGCAATTAAAAAAAAAAGTAAAAAACATCTTGGACTAAACCCTATCAATTGTTGAACAGAACAGTTTTTCGGTTACATTAAAATTAAAGTCCATCTGCTGATAAAAACAGTAGCATTAAAAGTATTGTACTGTGTTTTAGAACACTCTAAATCAGATAGTGTAATCTAAAATTGCATCTCTAATAATCTGTTTTATCTCCCACTTCTGGCATGGTATCAGCAGTTAGTAAGAAATATATGAAGTAGAAATTTGATGCTTAGAAATCCATAATTTCTTGGAGATCTGGATTTTTAGCATTCATGCAAGTCAAATATCTGACAGTCTCTGAGATTAGTTGAAGCATTTAGCTGATGAAGAATTTGGAAAATGAGGATGTGTTCAGCAATACAATGTGGTAATAATTCCAGGGTGACTAGAGCCTTCATAGAGGCTTGTAGGGGCTCAGGTTTACTATATTTTCAGTCACAAGTTAGGAGCTTAACCAGATAAAGAGAGATGCAGCTCCCTATTTGAAAGCAGTGCTTGACTCAGAGATGCCTTGCTCCTACAGTGACATTCAAAATCTAAAGTTAGAGGCATGTGAGAAAGCAACGTTCAGAGAGATCAGAAATCCAGCTACTGAGCAGGGCATCACCTAAATCTGGCTGATAGAGAAAGCCAGGAACAAGCTGAAATTTTGCCAAGGGGCAAAATATTTGCCATAGGGCCAAGTATTGGTTGTCATTTCTGTCTAAGCACCAGACAGAATTATATTTTTGTAACATGTATGTACCTTGACCATTTTTCTCCACTCAGTAGAGTGGGCAGACATCTTTTATGCAAGGCTAACAGAGCAGTTGCTCAGACAACATTAAATCTGCCTATGGTAACATGCTACAGGTTTTAAGGTTAGTACAGTGTGCATGGAAAGGCACACGCACTTCTTTTGGCAAAGTTAAGGAGCTGAGTGTGCTGTGTACAGCAGATTGCAAGATGACTGCATAGGTTGAAGCATTTTATTTACAATGTATGTGGAAGAATCATAAGCTAAAATTTGTCATGAAAATGTGCATATCTACATTTACAAGCAGTCTTCTACAACTAGAAAAGGTAGGCTATCTTGCAATCAACACTGACATTTGGTATTCAGCTAGTGGGAAGTGCAAATTGCCAAACTCTGGACCAATTACTTCTCATAAGGAACAATAAATACAGTCTTAACAATTTGAGGAATGTAAATTAAATCTTAGAAGAAGAAATGATGCTCGGTAACCATGTCACTAAATAGGAAATATAATGAATACTTTAATGTTCTTTTAGAAAATTTTCACATGTGGTCAGGTCAGGCCGCAGCTGCTAGTAAGTGGCAGAGCACCCAGAAATGAAGTGACAAATATTTAGGATTAGAGGATAATATGCCAAGCAGTTCAGATGCACATCGTGTAATCCAGTTTCAATCTGATCTTCCATGAGTTTATAGAAGATTGAGATGAACAAGAATGTTTTCCTTCTGCCACAGCAGACAACAACAAACCAACAAAATTTCTTGTTCTGTGAGAGGGGCAGTGAGGTCAGGAAACCCTAGATGGAGAATGATGAGTCTAAGCTATTTTGGTTAAATGCATCTGAAATGTTTGATCTAATTGCAGAAAGTCTGCTACTTTCAATAAAGAATTTCTTACTCAGTGTTTTCAATAAAAGTTTTCTTTTTGCCATCAACCTTAGTAACAAATCATAATTTGCACCATGGTGATATTTGAAGGCCACATCTCCTGTTGGGTAGAGTCCTATTATTCACTGAAGCCATTTCTCTTCTGAAGATCATAGAATGTAGATGTACAAGCACAGCTGACAAATAAAACAAAAGGTGGGGAAGTGCTACGGCTAGGACATAACTGGTAAAGAAGGACATTTTGGAGAGTCGAGGCTACTGTTGATTCAGAGAAAACTCCAGGAACAAACTTGCCAACAAAGTTTTCCAGTTGACAAGCAGGTATTCTTTATTGCGGCGTTGGGAGACACGGGGGATAGCTCCTCCTAATGTGCGTCCCCGTATTGCCACACAGGAGATCCTTACATAGTCGCTTGGGCATACATGAGGCTACACATGAATTACATCATTTTCCAGAAAATTTCCAGCATACATACAAAATGTGATGGTGGTTTTTGAGAGTCATTTACTTCTTCTAACAGTCTTCATGACCTCTGGCAGTCTTTGAAGCACCAGCGTAATTAACATAACAAACATAGGAATCATCTTGTCCCTCTACTTATCAGGTAGTTTAACTGCTCCCATCCTGGATATTTGCTAGTCCAGGATAATCCCCAGTAGATGTTTACACCAACTTAATGGATTCATTAACATAGCAATCATCCTGCCCCTCCACCCATCATCCAGTTTAACTGTGCCCATCCCCAGGTCCTGTTTTTCTATTTTATTCTTCTTACACTTTTTGTACTAAGGTCCTAAGGACCTAAAACTACCTTCAAGCAGTCACATTACAAAGCCATCAGACTTAACCTTACTTAGAACTGATTGCATTTTGTGCTTCCTCCTTTCACTCTTCAGATTCCAAAATACTGGCCGCACTTCAGAATTCAGAACTCATCATACTGTGGCTTTTTTTCCTTTTTGACTTTCTCTAGAAAAATCTACATTTGACTTGGAAATAAAATCTTAGCATGCTGTAAAAAGTGGCTAGTTAGCTGATTTAGGTTAGTGTTCAGCAGCATTTCTTTTAGAAAGAGCATGTGGTTCAAATAAGTCACAGATAGACTTAGCAGAAGAATCTGTGGTATTGTTAGTTAGGAATTTGCATTACAAGTGGGCCATTGATGAATGACAGGAGGTGTCTGTTAAAGGTAATGTAATGATTAGTATGCATTGTGCAAATCTACAAGTTCAATTTTGGAAGCAAAGAGTCCTGAACAATTTTTCTGCATGATTAGCTAAAATTAAACTTGGTATAAGAAACTTTAGTAGGTCATCCATTCTGAGAAGAATCAATGCACCTTAGTTTTTGGTTAGATGTGGAAATTTTATAACCCAAGACATCTATTTATTTATTTATGTAAGCTTAATATATATAAGTGAAAATAATATGTATATTCCCTCAGATTAACTATTTATTGGCAATTTCTCACAGTTTTTTATGCTTTCTAATCTGAGAGATGTGTGGCTGGTTTGACTGCCTGAGAATACTACTTCTCACATAGATTAATTACCTTGCCTTTTATATACTGGTTTCCCAGCCTCTGAAGCCCTCCAGCCAGCCATTAGAAAACAGTAAGCATAAACTCTGCACTACGATTCTGTATGCTTGATTGGTGACTAGTGTGTCTAGGAGTTAATTTAGGTACAGAAACTTCACATCTATTGCAGCTGCAGCTACCAGGATCCCTTTTGCCCTGGTGATCGAAGTTTGAAACTGAGGACTTATTTGCAACAGGGAACCCTGATCTCCTTAGACTGCTGGGCTACTGTCTTGCGATAACATCCATGGGTAAATCTCTATGAAGAGCTTAACCTGTATTTTCTTTGTGTGGTTCTGATAAGGGTGACTGATCCCACCCACGTCACCACCTCTGCCTTTATAAATGTCATACTGTCATCTTGCTTTTGCTTTATATGAGGCTAGGCAAGATTAGCTCTTTAGAAGCTTAGATCCTCTAAAATTACCAGCTAATGGACTCATCTTTTTAACAATAAACAATTTTGGAATGAAACTGTCTTTTCACTGCCTTATGTAAATTGTTCTCTTGTCTTACAAATGTGTTTCTTGAGCACCAGATACAAAGGGGGACATAAAAAGCTGTAGAATATCATCTCTATTCCCTAATTTTGGGAATAGATCCTTTTTAATTTAGTTCCTAAAATGTTTCAGCTAGGAAAAGTCCAAATGAACTGGTTCAACAATTGAGTTTTTCTACTTTTTTTTTTTTTTTCAAAACCCTTTAAGTTTGACATCAGTGCATAACTGGTTTTAGTCAGTGAGATATATTTTTTTTCCTAAATAATTAATTAAAACAATACTTATTTTTTATCCTAGGGAATATGTGCAAGAGAATGAAGTTGTGGCATCTCACAAGTTGTAGTCATGCTGGTATTTTCTAACTTTTTTGTTTCTGACTTTATATCCTTACTAATGTTCCTTTAATATAGATTTTGTATGTGTAATATTTTTTTATTTCTTCTTCTTTTCCTTAATATTTATTCACCTACAGTCTGCAAACTGGCCTTGTATGCTTTTGTGTTTTTAAATATTTGATCTTGTAGGAAGACTACTACATGTACATTTCTGGTGATGATTCTAATGATGTACCCTGGTCTTCAGGGCACAGTTCTCTCAACTGGCACTCCACACAAAACAATGTTCAAGCTTGAAGGTTATCCTCACAATAGTGTAATTTTCTGGAATGATCCAGTGTGCAATGGGGGAAATACTGGCAAAGAGCCCAGAGCACTTAAGCATCACTTTTCTTCTGAACCAATATTTACAAGTTAAATACTGCATGCTTTATAATATAACTAAAAAGTTAACATTACTAATACTGGTGACATTGTACTACCACCACTTGCATGATGGCCAAAAGCCAAATCCAAAATCTACTACTCACCCTGAAAGGTTCAAGTTGTTATTAGACATGTGATTGCAAAAGCAAAGATGTTTACCTTCAGTTTTAAGCTAGCTAGATTTACTCACAAACCTCTCTTTTCACTCTGTTTTTATAGTTACAAAATAAGAAATAAAGCTGGCATTTTCTAGACTTTGGAGTTATGCCATGACTATGCACAGTGGCCATCCGTTATCCAAAGACCTCTTTTTGCACTTATAGCAACATGTTTGCTACACAAAACCACCACATATTTCATATAGAGAATATAATTTTTTATTTACAATGAGAAGTTATTAAAGTACTGAAAAAAATTAAGCACATTATTAATTCATTTGGTATTAGAAATCCTTTACAGTTATAGCACTGTTTACGAAACAGAATATGAATTAAAATGTTCTTTGAATTAATGACACTAAAATTTAAACAGAAGTTTAAAGAGAATGCTGTATATCCTCTTTCTAAACTTCCTTATTACAAGTTCATGTTTATAATAAAAGAGATTGTAAAAAAAATCTGGTTTAAAAAGTCAGTTTGTGAAAAAATTTTAGTCAAAATGAAGCAACCTTTCTTTGATTAATATTTTGGAAACTTTTCTAAGTTTTCTCAGAGAACAGGTATAATATGATTAAGATTACAGCAGAGACCACAAATTGTCATCACTGTGTGCTGGTCTGTAGAATAATTGCATTCCTGAGTCCAAAAGCGAGTTCTGAAAACTGTCTTTGCTGGAAAGGGCTTTTAAATGATCTTCCAGCAGTTAAAGGTATCAATCATCAATCTACTTTTTGACAGAACCTTGAGTCACTGTTCATCCTGGTAAAATCACTATCAAGTCATACAGGTAGTACACAATTTGACAGATTTCCATTTCCTTCTGACTGCCAACAGTTACTGCCAGGGAGCATCTGGGAAGCTGCCCTGCACCCTCAGGGGAGCTGGAAGCCAGAGGCAGTGGTGATGTGGCATGCAGGGCAGATGAGATGTAGAAAGTGGTTGTACCTACATCATACAGCCTGCTTCACTTTTAGTTTCAACATCAGCCCTGTAATAGTCAGCTCTGAATTCAAACTAACATGCCCATGGTGGTACTGAACAAAACCTAGCGTCCTGCTGGAGGGCCGGCTGTGTGCAGTGTCCATCTACCAAATTGCACAGTAGATGGAAAACCAGAACTGTCAATGTCAGTCAAACTGTCATTCACTCTGTCAAAGAGTTACTGACACCTGTCATATAGCTCTAGGAAGCTTAAGGTGGAGCAAATAGTTAAAGGTACTTCCACTATATGTCAAAATCTTTCTAAATTTAAAAATATAACAGAAGACCTAATGGCTTAATTAAAACACAACTGGATTAAAAATTTAGACAAAATAGATTAAATCTTTGAAACTAGTTGATAAGCAGCTCTGATGACAAAGCAAAAGTAAACTAGTTACAGAAATTTATTACAAAAGAGGGAGATTGATAATGAATATTATAAAATGGAATATTTCAAGTAAGTCTGAATAGGATAGTCCCAGTATGTTAAATGTAAACTCTTTATCGTAAGTCTTCATTTAGTAGACAAGATCTTTTGCTGGCTCATATGAAAGGGGCTACTTAAAGTAAGTAGACGTATACTTGGAAAGACCAGATGAGAAACTGATCAATTGTCCTTTTTCCCATTGCATGTACTCAGGAGACTGATCCAGATAAGGATATCTAGACAATATAGTGATAGGTATAATTGCTATTTAAAGGTAGTAATTAATCATTGCAGAGCATCAGTACGGAAGATCCTCAGATTAATTGTGGTGCTACAGATTTCTTTCATGAGATGTTTTAATTTTTTTAAATGCATGTGTTTGCAAAGACCATATGAACACCTACTATTTATGAAACACTTTTTTAACAACTTCTTTAAAAAGCATTTTTCAAGTTCAAAATTTTCTCCAAAACTGTATTTTGCATGAAGAGCAAATGATGATTAAGGACTCTCTCTGAAGTTGCACGCTTGTGGAGAAACAAATAAAACGTTTTGTGCACTTTTCCCTATGCGTTTAGCTAGCCAAAATTTAAGAAATTGCAGATGTTTTGAAGAAGGTGGAAGGGAAGGAATCAGATATTTATCTCATTTAGAAATAGAATTGTGCCATAATAGTAAGATTTTTCATGACAGATTTTGTTTTGAAATACAACAGATATAAATATTACTTGGTGCATGAGAAATCCTAGGTTTCAGGAAATTCGATGTGAGACAGCTTGAAATCAGCAACCAAGGCAAATACCTGCTGCCTGTGAATAAATTAAATATTTATTGCAGTGCTTGTCATGGGGGAGTTTGAGGTCCCCATAATCACAAGAACAGAGCCATACCACTCAGTGGCATAAAATTTAATCTATTTACACAGAAGATGGGGTTGTCTTAAAAGCAAGGTTATTCTTTCTGGTTCTTTTATCCAGTTCTTTTGAGCCAGACAAAATTACACTGAGTCAAGATACTGCCTTCGTTACAATTCTGTTCAGAAGAGGGTGACAAGCAGCTAACATAGCCAGCACACCTTCTAGGAAACAGGTAAAGCCTTTCATACAAAATGCTAACAAGAGAGGAATCATATAAAAATAAGTGATTTGTTACCCGTGCTTTACATAATGAAATCTCAAACATGCATGTCTTGACTTTTACCCAGTTCATTATCCCAAAATGTTTCTATATTTACATATGTAATCTCCTCCTAGATGTGTGGTTTTTAATATTGTGATTATTTAAGGTAACTAAAGATTATACCTTCATCCTATCAGCTATCACAGAGTTCTTGTGTTACATATCCTGTTGCTGCTCCTGTTTAAACAATCATTAATTGTGAAGTAAGTACTTACATCATTCTATTTCTGAGGGTTTTCTGGGCCAGGGTTCTGTTGCTATGGTCTCGAGACAGACCATCATAATTGTTTATTTTGTAAACTTTTAATCCCTTTCAACATCAGTGGAATAATTATTTCTGTGCTCAAATCCCAGTTTCAGGATGTCTGTTCCTTGACACAAGCACACTGCATACTCACACCAAAGCAGGCACTGGGTTTCTCCTTGACTTTTGGTGCAGCTCAGATCTGCACCATGGACCTGGTGAAAGAGCAATCATACTAGCTGAGTCCTGGCCAACAGTACCAGCCCTGGTGTGTAGCTGAACCTGAAGCCCAGGCTGATAGAGGGTGGCAGACACCCCAGTACCAAGTGGCCCCCAAGGGGCAGCTGTTTTCATTCTGTACTGCTGTTTAAAAGCAGAATTGTTGCAATCAGCTGCCAAAGGCATTGCTACTTACGCGGCTGCAGGCTGATGTTCGAACTTCCCCATATCCAGAACCTATTACAATTCATTGCCTGTGTTACTATCACTTTCGGTACTCCTGGCCCAAGCAAGTTACAGACATATCAAGCTGCTAATAGCTCACCTGTTTCCTTCTTTCCTGCATGTACTTAACCACTACAGCAGGACAGATCAGTCATGTCTCATTTAGCTGTGCTTTCAGCTGGGCATCCCCATGTTATTTTCTGTGCATCTCTGTTCTCCGAGCACACAACAGAACCACTTAATCAGCTTGGGTTGGGCAGCTGTGGTCAAGATCTCACCTACCTGAGTGATGTTTTTGGGTAGGCTTTATCCGGGGTCAAATGCCACTCAAGGAGAGAAGACTTCTTACCGAAATCAACTGTAGGTGCTGCTCTGAGTGATGAAGCTTTGTTGACCATGTTGTCAGCTGTCAGCTTTGCTCTGGAGTTGCCTGAGCCTCAGTGACTGGTATTGCACTGCAGGAATGATTATGTAGCCATTTTTCCATGTTAAATCTCTCTGCTACCAGAACACATTATTTCCTGAAGGCAGAATTCCCTATCACTTGTATTCATAATTAAAAAAGTTTTTTAAAGAAAAGACAAACCCTTGTCCCTTATAAAAAAGCATGGCAGTCTAGCAGGTGGTCTAAGGCTGCTTAGCAATTTTCCTGGTACTATTTTTGTATTTCCTTTGAAATAACTTCAGCCAAATAGCATCATACTTAGATACTTTGTAAATTTTTCTTTTGGATAATATATTATGAGAAGAGGATAAATGGCTTTCAAAATACAGATATAAGAAGAACTATTCTGATTTGTAGCGTAGGTAGTCATTACACTCATAAGGTTTTCTGAGGATTTCTGTGAAAATAGTTTCAACGACAGCCAGCCTGAGACTATAACAAAACAAGAAGATTGATTTTAGTGATCTGAAAACAAAGGGGTAATTATATTCTCATTTTCATGTTCATGATGTGCACATTTCTCCTATTAAACTTTAATGGGTGTTGCAAATGAAAAAGCACATGAAACAAGAAAAGGAAAACACCACAAAGCTGTTAGCTTTGAAACTCACTGTCAGATAGCAAATATTATCACTATAAATCTTAACCTTCACAGCCAGCAAAAGCTGCAGGCTAGACTAGAGAAAGAGACAGGCATGGAACTGTAGCTCTGCATTAAAAGTAACACACTGTACACTGCTAAAATATGTATTGTGATTAAGTTAATATTGAGCAGTGAATTTTATGACCTTTTCTGATTTTCTTTTCCCCAGGCAAAAATCAACACTTTTCTAACTGCAGTGTCCTTCACAATTCATTTTCTGTAATGTCAAAAGAGGTGTATTAAACACTCTGGGAGAAAACACACTCTCTGATATGGTGGCAGCAGGGTGCATATGGTTTCATAACAACATCAAAAAGCTCGTTTTTCTTCCCCTCTCTTTCCAGGAGCTGTTGTGGGAAGGGCAGCACAGAAGTGAGAGTACACTACCTGCAGTCAGTTCTCAGAGAGCTGCGAAAAAAGGTGGCATGGAGGAGTTCAGGGTATGCTAAGTAACATCTGTTCCTAAATGGATGCAATAAAATCCAGCCTGCTTAGCATAAACAGAAACATGTCAAGCTAAATAGGGTAGCAGCAGGACTCAAGGTACAGCATGTGGAAGGCATAAAAATGAGTGGAGCACTAACATTTGTGACACCAGTCAACTGCTTAACCTGGCTAGTGTGTTTGCAGTGACATGTCCATTTATTAAAAACAGAGGGATAATGTGGAATTCCAGCCATTTGACATAATGCAGAAAAAAACCCTTTTGAAATTATGATTTTCAATATGT
The DNA here is from genome assembly GCA_024733675.1 of Psilopsiagon aymara. Classification (NCBI taxonomy): domain Eukaryota; kingdom Metazoa; phylum Chordata; class Aves; order Psittaciformes; family Psittacidae; genus Psilopsiagon; species Psilopsiagon aymara. Next base: position 37,537 of record JANRGW010033761.1, read on the forward strand.
CTTTGTTAGAATTCTTGAAGGCGGGTATAGCGTTTTCTCCTAGCTTTTGACCCAATCAAAATTTTGAGTGTGAAGCTGGACACTTGAAGACCATGAAAATAAAAAGGAGGGCAAAGTTTACAAGCAAACAGAGAGTTGAAATGGAGTTTGAAGGGCTAACCAGAGAGAAACCCTTGCCTGTGCTTTCACAGGATTTTTTTCAGGAACTGTGACACTGTTTTTTCTGATATCTGGGGCTTTAAGACTAATGATTTAGTTTTATTTTTGTTTTCCCCTAGCCTCTTCAGCAACCTTTGCTCAAGTTCAGCAGATACTATGTATACATTTTGATTAAAAAAAAAACATCTAAATATGCACAGATGCTCATTCCTTTCTCAGAGGAAAATCTGCCCCATTTTAAAAAACCCAACCAAATCTGAAATCTATCTAATGAAGCCTCAGTGAAGGAGGGAATTAAAAAGGAACAGTTGAAGTAAAAATAGATGTTTCAAGATAAAAAAATAAAGAAAGCATGTGACACAAGTGAAAAGAAATACTGGGAGGCTGACTGAGATCAGAGGTAAAAAAAAAGTTACATTTAGAGGTAATTTGATGAAGTACTTGGCATTTTTGACTACGATGAACTTAGCCCACAGCTTTGCTCTGTGGCACGGTACCACCAGCATGCCTTTGCCCATATGAGTGCTCTATACTTCATGTTCCCTGCAGGAAAGTTCTCAAACACATCTCCTGCTTTAGCCTTTAAACACAAGTTTTCCCACATCAAGGTTTTGTAGGTGAAAAGAATATTTGATTTTTTGTGTCTTCCTGGAAACACTACAGAAACTGTAACATGTTGAATAATTAAATAGTACTTTTTTCACCTGTAGGAAAGCAGGGAGGACACTCTAAGAAAAGGCAAGTTTGCCTCTATCAGAAATTAGACAAAGTTTTGGGGAGGTACTGCTTTCCCACTAAGTACATTAAACACGGATCTAGCAGCTTCATCTTGCTTTTCAGTTGCTCTTCCCTCAGTGCCACACACTGAGCAAAATTTGACTCACCCTACGCTGGTAGTGCTTTTAGTGAGTTACCCAGAAAAACAGCAAGGCATTTTAACCTAACAGCATGAGAGCAAATACATTCATGCCTCCCCACTGTAAACTATAAAATATGAAGTAGATAGCATTACCAATGCTATACCTAGGACACTGCCAGCATCCTGTGCTATTAGCCAAGTGCTTGTAAACATCACAAAATACTGACAGTAGCCCACAGTTTTTTTCTTTTTTTAAAGTCTGGTTTTGTGGAGCCCCTGTGGCTGGCAGCAAACTCTGCAATGTCCAAAGTGCCAGATGCCAGCTTGTTTTGTTTTGCTCTGTGGTTTACTATTGAATATTGCTAAGTGGGTGCAGACTACCAGGTTTATTCCTTTGTCTCCTTGTTTATTTGCTGTATTAGTTTTCATGCACAAGTAATAAACAGCTCTCTGGTTAGCTGTCAGTAAATCTCTAGACTGGAGTGTATAGTGTGGCAGCCCTTACTCTGAATTACTCAATTTTTTAAGATCAGTTTTGAAATGAAAATAATCTTAAAACAATTACTTTGTTCTGAAAAAAATACAGTAATTCCTTTGGCTAAATTGAGGAACCATCTCCCCTTGTTTCCTGAGAAGAAAACTAAAGAAGAGAGAAAAAGAAGCAATAAAAATAGTGGAAGAAGAATATCTGACTAAATCAGGAAATGTCACCAAAAAAATAACCTGTATTTGTAAAGTTCGTGTAAGAGGTAGCACATAATTTCATTAATGTAAAATTTCATCTGTCTGGAAAGACTGTATTATTACCCTGACGCTGGTCAGAGTAGTGGTTCTAAACATAATATTTAAAAAAGAGTAGGAATTGGTTCACAGTAGATGGCAAGTTTTCTCAAATACACAGGATTAAAGCCTGAACTCTGTTGGGAAGGTTTTTTCAAAACAAGTAGAACAGTCTTCGTCTTGCATTACTTTCAATTTCTACAGTGTAGATAGCTAGATCTGAATTAGGCACCCTCTCCTCCCTTGATAGGCAGTGCAAAGAGATAAGTACAATATACCTCACCCTGAGATGAAAATGTAAATCATTAGGTGAACTGTTACAAAAAATGTCTGCTTCCTCTCCAGCTCCTTACAGAATTAATATCCAGGTGTCAACATTTACATTATAGACGTGCAATTCAGTTTAAAAAAATCCTCCTGTGATGTTTCTGGGGATTTTTGAAGCTGTCATTCTTCCCCGCGTTCTGGGCTACTTCAGGAGTAGCCTCAGTCCCTCGCTATTGTGGTGGGAGGATACTGAGCCTGGCTGGACAGCAGAGCTGGAGGCACTATGCTGGTTTTGGTGGAACACAACTTTATAAAAATTACCCACTAAGTATAGTAAAGAATAAAGTAAAATTTGTCAGATAGAGAAGTATATCTTTAAGTACTTTGTAAATCTGCTACTGATGATTACTAGATCTCATGTTTAAGAAGACTCCAGGCTCCAACTGATTTACAGGTGATTAGGCCCTGTGGTTTGCTATTTTCAATAAGCACTGTCATTCTGATCCCAGCATGAGCCTCATATTAAGTTTGCTTAAGCAATAAAAAAAATGACACCTACAAAGTCTGCACTAACACCACCCCCCTAACCCCCTATCTTCAAGTGAAGTGCCAACAGTACATCTTTCAAGTTTAATTACTGAGGTGGCAAAAACACTGTGACGCAGCTGACAAATTTTCTTTTCAGTATAACAGGAGTTATCAAAAAATAACTATAAACAGATCAATACCTTCTTAGGGTCCAATAGAGGGTTTTGTAGCTGTATAAGATTTGGAAGTGAAAGCTGGTTTTATTCATCTTTGGAATTCCTCTAGCTTTACCTCCAAGGGTTTATACTGCTACTACACTTGTTAGCTTTCCTTCCAGATCTTAAATTATTTCCATTCCATATTGCACTACAATAAAGCATGTCCAAAGAAAATCCCACAGGTTAGGACAAATAAAAGCATTCTTTGGAAGGTACAAGGATGGTGTTTCATACTTGCATGAAGAAGGGATTTTTGGGACAAGCTGATCAACAAACTCATAGCAACTTTGTCAGATGTAACAGCTGAAGGGAAAAGAGCAATGGAACCTGTTGCTGTAGAAAAGAATAGGCTGAGCAGAGCAGCAGCAAAAGGGTTTGCTTGCTGATAATGATGTAGAAAATGAAGGACGTTTGAGAACAAAGACTGACTGACAAACTGTATACAGGTATATGGGAGTTTTATCAGGGATCACTGAAGTGAAAGTAGAGATAGGGTTTTCATCAGCAGTCTAGGAAATGCTTTTCAAGAAGCTACTGTTGCCTAAAAGGTGAATGACAGCTCTTTGTTGCCTTAAATGCTGAAATACCCCTAAATGCAAAATGTCTTTTTGCTACTGAAAAATAAAATATTTTTATTTACTTTGTGAATTTTATGGTTTAATTAAAAAAAAATGTTTTTATATACCATTGCTACAGTAGAGAATTAATTCCAATTTACTTTGACTTTTATGATAATAAAAATTATATTAAACTTAATTATGTTTAAATTATGGCAATGATGATATTAAATATTCTAACATATTTTAAAAAAGCTGATCATTGATCAGGTTTCATAGCTGCACAAACGGTTCCTTTGGCTTACTAACCTTATAAATAGATACTGGGTAAAATTTTCTAAACCAAATCTCCCTTGCTGCCAGTTAGACAGGTTACATAACTGAGAAATAGTAATTAACCATGCCTTTTTACAGTAACACAATATTCTATAGTAGATTTTGAAACTGAAATAAAATTGTTTTGAGTTTCAGAACTCAGAAGCTTGATGAATAGAGGTGAATTTTGAGGACCCATTAAAACATGAAGTTAAAACACATGACCTGGAAGTTTTTTTATTTTCTTTTTATATTTTTTTAAAGTAAAAGTGACCATATCTGTGCTTGCAAGGATTGTCACACAGGCACAGGAGTGCATGGTGAAATGTGAAATGCAAGAGTGAAAAACAGGCACGTTATTTTTTTTCAGTAAAAAGCAAGTTTTACGAGTTGATGCCAGAAACTTAGGTTACTGATTCAACTGCAGAATACTTGATTACAAAAAGTTTTGGTAAAAACTTACAGATTTAGAACAATGAAATTGGTCTTGGCACAGTCCATTCAAGATAAATCATGAGTGAATGAGAAACAAAAAGAGGTTTTTAAGTCCTGTAAAAATATCATAATATATAAAAAAAGTGGAAAAGGAATTGACTTTTACGTGACAAAAATAATGATGTGGCGATATACAGGACAGCATGAAGTATAAGGAAATGTTTCACCCATGTTGAAGAAATAGCTATGGTTACAATACTGCTGAGGAATGTTGATCCAATTTGGTTTTAAAACTGTTTGATTGTTTAATGTACATACCTAATCATGAATCAGGTTTCATAGCCTCAATAGTTGTTCCTTAGGCTTACTATGGTACTATTTGGTAAACTAACTCTCCCTTGCTGCAAATTAGATTACGTAACTGAGAAATATTAATCATCCATCTCTTTTTACAATATTTTAATATGTATCTGGAGACTCCTATTACATACTCTTTCATTCTTCTCTAAACAAATCTAATTTACTTTTGAATCTTTCTTTCTGGGTTATGTTTTTAAAACTTTGCACTTCTGCTGTTGTTTCAATTTGTTCCAATTTGTTGGCAGTCTTCTCATATCTAAAACTGGACAAAGTGTTCTAGCTTAGGCTTACCTTTCATGCAGCAATGCAAAATAACTGCCTTCCATAATATAACAATGACACTCAATTATGATCTTTTTTTACTTAGCAAACTGGGCATTGAAATTTTTTTTGAGACATCTATGGTTTGCTTGCTGCCTAGTAAGAAAATCCTGATCTTCTTGTTTGTCTTGTCATAAAAACTTTCCTAATTTTCTGCCCTTTACCAAGTGTTATTTCTTTCAATCTTCTGTAGAATATCTCTGTATAGGTACACATTTTCTGTGGGATTGGATATTAAAGACAGGGACAGGTTACATATGAGTCTTTTTAGTTTCCAGATTGTGTAGCACTAATGGCATATAATTTTCCACCTTTTCTCTGTATTGAAACAGTTTGTTCTTTTGATTTAATAGTGACATTTGTCAAAACTAAAGCTTTTTCTGAACGTTTTTCCCTGCCTGGGGTCTATTCTAGCAATTCTCTATGCCGAAATTTGCATTTGAAATCTGAAATTTGCTTTCTTATTCAAAATGCACTGTAAAAGAGGTGCTCTTAATTGCTGGTTCCAACTTATTCAAATCCATTTTTTCAAACATACACCACTATACATTTCATCCAAAAATACCGTAGCAAAGAATTCCATTACTGGTTTTCGTTACACCTGAAAATCCACCTTGTTTCAGCCCACAACTCCTCCTAATTTGTTTATTGAATACTTACAATTTATTTTATTCTGCTTTATTTCCAACCAGATACTTTTAACAGATGTTTTTCTCAATTCCTTATAGTCTTCAAAAAGCCTGAGAGGACAGAGGTTGATCAACAAATCCTGAAACAGAAAAAAAAAAAAAGGCAGATCCTGCACTCATGTATGTGACCTTCTTCACTTTTTCTTTTTGAATAGAACTTTATTTCTACACTGATTTCAGTCAGTTTATTCGTTATGTTTTTCCCATATGATCCCTGTCCTCAGAGTACAGACACCTATTGCTATCTTACCCAAAACTCCATTTAAATATCCTGCAGGATAGGATACTACCCTGCTTTGATAAAAAAAGATATCTCTTTTTTTTTCTTTTTTTTCTTTTTTCTTTTCCCCTCTCTGTCCCTGTAACCTATTTTGTGGTCTTTTTACTAAGTTGGCAAGTCTCCATTTAATACTGAATCTGTGTCATCAAGGAATGCTGCTTTCACTGAATTTTTTCCAGGTATCATAGGGTAGTTTGGGTTTGGAAGCGATCTTCAAAGATCATGTAGTTCAACCCCTTCTGCAATGAGCAGGCTGCAATAAGGTCTGCCTGGAGCCTTCTCTTCAGGCTGAACAGCCTTCCTTCACAGGAAAGATGTTCTTCCCCTCTGACCATTTTGTAGCCCTCCTCTGGACTCACTTCAACAGGTTTGTGTCTTTCCTTGCTGAGAGCCCCAGAGCTGAATGCTGTACTCCAGGTGAGGTCTTGTGAGAGCAGAGTAGAAGGGAAGAATTGCCTTCCTTGACCGGCTGGTCACGCTCCTTTTGATGCAGCCCAGAATATGGCTGGCTTTTGGCTTATGTCTAGTTTGTCATTCACCAGTAGCCTCAAGTCCTTTGGAGGTGTGCTCAACCACTTCATCCCCCAAGCTGTAGTGATATTGGGGGTTCCCATGACCCAGGTTAAGGACCCTGTATTTACGCTTGATTTCTGGCTGCTTTGCATATGCAGAATATGTCAAAGATCTGTGTTTGTGTTCGTCAAGTGTATTGGCTAAAGAGATGAAGACTGAAGTCTGGGATGAGTAAGTATTTCCACCTAAGTTACATCTGATTCTTTAGCATTCCAAAGTTATCCTTTACTATTGAATTCCTTAGGCTTATCAGAGAAGGGCAGAGATTGGAAGGTATCTCTGGAGATCATTTTGTCCAGTCACCAAACTCAAGCAGAATCACTTACAGCTGGTTGCCCAGAACCATGTAAAGACAGGTTTTTCAACTTGCTGTCCATTAGGAAACCAAGGTCCTTTTCCACAAAGCCTCTTTCCAGCTGGTCAGCCCCTAGTACTGATAACTGGATTTTGTGCTTCCTTTTCATGAGACTCTTATCTTTCCTATTTCTCCAGCCTGTTGATGTCCCTCTGGATGGCAGCACAACCCTTTTGTGTATCAAGCACTCCTCCCAGTTTGGTTTAATATGCAAACTTGCTGAAGGTGCACTCTGCCCCATTATCCAGATCATTAATGAAGATGTTGAACATGATCAGATCCAGTACTGACCCCTGTGGTACACTGCTACTTACTGAACTCCAGCTAGACTTTGTGCCACTGAAAACTACCTTCTGGGCCTGGCTATTGAGCAGTTTTAAATTCACTTTACCATATGCTTATCCTGGCCATACTTCATTGACTTCTTTATGATGATATTCTGGGAGACAATGTCAAAGCCTCACTGAAGTCTAGGCAGACAATATTCACTAATTTACCCCCATCTTATTCTTCTTCTACAGATAATCTCTGCCTATGTCTCCACTGCAGTAGGGGTTTGGGAGTTTTCCAGCTGTTGAATCTCTTGGAAGATCCTGTGTGTCTCTGTCATCCTCTCTGATACTGTGAAGCCTGCTGACTTCCTCCTACGTCTCCTCCAACCAGTAACATGACTTCTCATCAATGGCACACTTCCTGCAGAAGAAAGACCATCTCTAGCCTCACTCATCTGGAGGCCCCAGGCACTGTCTGCAGTTTGGGACTTAGAAAGCTGAATCTACCACCCAAAGCCCTGTCTAGCTCAAAGCCTCCACCATAGCTGGGACAGCTGCTCCAGCATCTTCTGGAAAATGTGCACTATGACAAATTCTGAATAAGCTGCTGCACCTGAGAGCTGCACTTTAGACCTAGCTCTTTTACAACCCTCTCCCTAGTACCACCTAAATCAGTGCTTGACCATCTGTAATCAGCGCATACCTTCCAGCAAAGTCTTCATGCGCCTTTTAGGTCAAGGGCAGCTGACTGAGCTCTTAGAAGCTAAGAGAGCTTACCTCATCTTACCTGGCAGCAGAAAGTACCCTCAGGTTTCTCAGACTTAAAATCCAGGCATTGTCCAGTGATTCTGGACCTTGTCCCCAGAACTTCTAAAATCTCCCAAAGCGAAAGCTAGAGACTGCTGTGAAAACTGCTGCGCAAACTGCTGCATCTGCTAGCCACCTCTTTTACCTTGAACTTGTCAATGGAGAGTATTGCACAGTGTATTAACATTCCAATGTGAGAAATATTTGCTCTCTTATTAAAAAGGCTGTTGAGCAGATCATCAGTTCATAGAATCCAAATGCTTAAGGCTTGTCACTTTTCAGTAACTGTTGTCTGTTGCAGCTCATATAAAATGGTCTCTGGAGAAGCCAAGAGAGGATTCAGAAGCCCCAGCTCCAGACTATTCTTCTGCATTAGCAGAAAATCTTGGGGAAGGCAATAGTGTAAGTCCCAAAACATCTTTTGTTTGTGAATATGTGAAGGACTGAAGTTCTTGGGGTTCCACACTGGTCCTTCATAAAGCTATAAATTCTGTCAGGGGTAAACAGAAGGCACTGTGAAGATTGCCGTCTAAAGCTGAGAGTGGTTCTTTTATTTGTATGAAATCTTACGGTCAATTCCAATCTTCTTATCACACTTTTGGTCAAGTAGAACATCTTTACTCTCACTGTAATACGACATCACATCTTTACTCTCACTGTAATATGACATCACATCTTTACTCTCACTGTAATATGACATCACCTCCAGTAAAATTTGATGTTTGTGGCATTCATGCCAACTGCTTTCTTGCTTTAATATTATTGGTTCTAAACCAGTCTTTTCATAAAAACAGCAAAATTTTGTCAGCCCAGGGGTCCATCTGGTCCAATATCTTTGCTCTAACAGTGGCAAATAGCAGATGCTTGAATAAAGTACATAAGTAAAAGGAGTCTATTAAATATCTTTCCTTGAAATGCTTTAGTGGCTTCTGACAACCAGAAGTTTAGGGGCTCCTTCTGATCTATTCCTAATTGCATTAGATGGTATATATATCTTTCCTGCCACTTGACCTGGGTTCGGCAGTAGCAGTTGTTTTTCTCCTTCTTGGTAGCTGGTGTGGAGTTGTGTTGTTTTTTTTCCTTTGGACTTTCGGCTTGTGAGCAGTGTTGATAACACCAATGTTTCAGTTACTGCTTAGTACATTTTGGTCTGGCCAAGGACT
>JANRGW010033761.1:46574-59075 GCA_024733675.1 Psilopsiagon aymara
CCCCCCCCCCCCCCTTTTTGGAGTGGGGGGGAAGAAGGAGGGGGAAGTGAGTGAACAAACTGCGTGGGTGATTTTCAGCTTAAACCACGACACCACTTTACAAATTCCAGTGTAGTAGGTAGTAGTGTGAAATAGCATGAAAATGGGAAGATCATTCACTGAGATGGTATATTTCACATACTTTGATATCATTTAGGAACTGAGTATAATCATGTGTGTGTCCTTTTTCTTTGTTGCTGTATACAAACATATGCAAATACAAACATATGCAATAAAACCTCAATTAAAATTATGTTAAAAAAGGTCATAACTAGAAAACAGTAATCAATGGAGAGTGCAAATAAGTTAAAGGAGGATTAAACACAAAGAACTGTCATGGTTTAATCCCAGCTGGTAACTCAGAACCTGCTCACCAGAGACTGAAGCTGCAGCTTTCATGGGTTGATCATTCTCGACCTTTGTTCTCCTCTTCATTTTGCGCACCTGTTCCTCCAGAGCTGAGGGTTTTCCATCCCACTTTGTCATGTCTGCTGTGCTTGCAGTTGCAGTCTCTTCATTGTCTGTTGTAGTCAGATTATGAGTAGCTGCTGTACTTGTCACTGGGGTTTTTGTAGTTGCTGTAGTTGGAGTTGGGGTAGCTTTATCCACCTGTTGGTTGTTCTGGTGTTCCTCCACGGCCCGATTCTAAGGTACATGAGCATCTACATGGTGTACCTTCACCACCAGGTTCTGCACTTGGGCAGTGGCTGGAGGGGCTTGGGCTAAGGCTCTTGTTTCACTGTACTTTATGACTTGTAATACAATAGACTCATTAATCATAAAACTGATCTACCTTGCGTTCCCAGTGTGATAATCACCTCTATACTTTGGGAGGTATATAATTGAAGTGTTTAGCAATTGCACATCTTTTTTCCCCTCCTTGGATGGTCAATCTATGAAGGAGGCTTAAACTCCCAGCTCCCCCACCAGACTGTTTACAGCATCATTTGAGAGTTCTGAAGGTTTTGATTGGTGGTTGGGTACCCTTGAGACCTGCCTGCTGATTGTGATGGGGATCAGCATGTTGGCATACATACAGAATGTGTTTTACCCACAATCATTTCATCTAATCTTGAGACTTAAGCAGTCAGGTTTCGGTCCTGTCTGGGTTAGACAATGATATAGGAGAACCAAGAGATTTTCCCCAAGGCTGGACAGTCATGAGTGGCAGGGTGTATGAGATAGTATGGGCAAGTATTTAGGCCAGTGGGCCCCTCCAGTGCTTTGGAAATTCACTACTGAACAATTGCAGAATCTGGACAAACTATCCCAGCAGTTCAAACAGTTGAGAGATGACCTATCCAATCTATCCAGCTCCCCATGTGTACCAACACGTGTCTCAGCTATTAACAAAATGCATCCTACTGCTCAAGAGAGAAGGCATAGGAGGTATCCCATGGGCTACCCTATGGTTTTACCTGCACAGGAAAACTCCAGTGGATTTCCAGGAGGTCTCCCATCCAAGTGGTAACCAAGCCTGACCCTGCTTGGCTGTTGAGTAGCACCAGCAGCTGCTCTTTTTGTGTCACCCAACATGGGGCACCCTGATACTTTAGATTAAAGACTGTAATTGCTTCAGTTCTTGATGTGCTGAGCACCTTCTCCTGACGTAAGTTTGCTGATTCAGATCATAAACTACAAGGTCCTCTGAAAAAAGTTTCACGTTTTTTGTTAATCAAGTAAACTATCAAAAAGAATAACAAATGCAATTGGAAATGAAATGGAACTGAGAATTAAAGAGTTAGGCAGGATTCTGCAAAAGTATGTGTATTTTTTTAGCTGCTGCTGAGCATTCTCAACTCCCACTAAAGCCATTGAGTTCTTAATGAGCTTACACCCTAGTTTAAATACTTCACTATGGAAGTGTTCATCACTAGATAATCTCATTCTTGCAATGACTGCCAATACAGCCATTATGCTAACGAGACAGCTAGAAATGAAAGAAGATGAAAAGAAAAACTATAACTAAAATCCAAAGCTGTTTTAATGCTTCTAGTTTTAGTTTAATTATGTTCTGCTGGAGAATTATGGCTGGATTCAGAAGAAAAGTAAATATTGTAGATTAAAAAAAAAAGATACTTTAGTAATTCTCATGTAGATTCAAGGGGCATTCAATATTTTCATTTATTTTTTAGTACAGAAGCTAAGGCCTTATCCTGAACCTCCCTGCAGGACATTTTTGGATATTAGAGTACTTTGACACACTAGATGCCCCTGTGATGGTTAACAGGGAAAATAAAACAATAGGGTTAAGAGAATTCTGAGGAATTGAACTGGCAGAACAGCACAAGCAGCAGAAAAAAATGAAGTGAGGTAGAGTTCATGCCATTTGCTTGAAAGATATAATTAAATGCTAAACCAGGTCAAAATAGTAAAGTGTTATTCAACATAGATAAAAGTGAAGAGGATCATTCTAGGATGGGTACATGGCCAGTTTCTATGGTTAAATACTTTAGAGCAGATCCTTATTAACCCTTTGGGAACTAATAGAGCAACCTTGATACTAGCTTCAGAGAACAACTGGTGGTTTATGTTTTATGCCCCAAAGACTGCAGAAATGATTATAATGACTTGAGAGTCATCTCATATTAATTAGGATTGCTTTGTTACCAGTAATGTTGTTATCCAGCATAATTTCGAATATCAGATGCTGCTTTACTTCCTGCAATATCCTGCACCACTTAGAGGAATGTGAGGTAGTGCAAAGGAAGTTTGAACCACTATGACTTCATTCTGAAAACATGTTATAGAGGTCAAGTCTGACTTTGGAAGGTCTCTTTCTTTCAGAGAAAAGTTTTTCCCTGAAGAAAGACTGCCGATGGGAAACCTCCAGAAACTGATTCCTGTTTGTTAACATGCCTTCCAGCAACTTTGCAAGATTCAGAACTGTATGTTGAATTCTAACATGATTTTTTTTAATGATAGCTTTCCAGGTGGTGATGACTAGTCCTGAGTCATATTCCCATGATGTTTTTCATTCCACGACTTCAACCATATCCAGCATCTTATCCTGTCGCATTCAGAAAAGTTGGAAAGATTTTGAATACCTCTCAAGAGTAACACTTTGTCATGATGACTTTACATAGCCATACAAAAAAATGCTGGAAATAATTAGAAATTGCCAACTGCATGAAAATTGATTAAATAAACCCAGGCTGCAAGAAGGAAGACCTTAAATGATGCACCAGTAAATTAGTCTAAGTCTGCTTAAATAGAAAGTTAGAGACAGTTGCCACGTTACACAACTCCCCAGTGAATCAGTTTGGATTTCTCTGTCTTTACTATCCTGCAAGAGGTGGCATCAGGACAGTGATAAATCTGGTGTCACCCACAGGAAAACGAAAACAGCTTGAGGCAGAAAAGAAATAGCTAAATATGAAACAAGAAATATGTCTGGAAAGGTCATACACTTGACCTGCTTCTATATTAGAGAAGTAGAAGTTAAAGAAAGTCAGACACAATATAATTGCTTTGTTTTCAGCATAAACAAAGTGTAAGATGATGCAGCCTATTTTGTCACTGTGCACAGATCTTGTTTTTCATAAACAGGTTCCTGATGTTATGTGGAATATATGTCAGTAGTACTACACAAGCTGCAAAGGGGAAAACCTGTAGCTATTGTGAGTCTCACCAGTATGAGAATTAAGCTTGCTTATGAGAAAAAGGGGACCACTTTTATGAACATAAAACCTTGTTAGCAAGGAAATAATCTAGTTCTCATGTCTGTGTGAACGAGCACAGGAAATAACCTCAATATTCAGTGAAAAGCTATTGTAGATTAGGAGGACATGAGGAAAAAAAATCAGAAGTTTCGTTGAAACAAATGCATTGAATTGCTGTTCTTAGGAGGACTGCAGAGTCTCCAGTATTGGAAATCTTCAAAAAACTGATTCGTTAAGCATCAACAAAACATTATACAGTCATTGAGCATAACTGTAGCAAAAGTCAAATTCATAGAGAATGCTGCAGACTCTTTGGTCCTTACATCTGTTTTGGATATACTTTTAGCCACTTGTGAGCTCAGGTGGGAAAAATATTTTAAAACATGCATCGTTAGTTGTATTATATGTTTCAGGTAACAGAACACAGTTTCTGTAATAGAACATTTAAAAACAATACCTAAAACAAGAGGAAAAAACCCAAGCCAACCAACCAAACCAAACCAAACCAAACCAAACCAACCAACGAACCAAAACCCCCAAAACCCCAAAACCAACAAACACTTCTACTGTTGAAACTTAGGAAAGTTCTAGCTTCTTGTATTTGTGCTTTTTTTTTTTTTTTTTTTCTCCTGAAGACAGAAATGAGAACTAAACGAGCCCTGAGCAAGATCTGAACAAATTTTAATCAAAATTTAGTTACCACACGTAGAGTAGAAAAAAGATAGCAAGGACCAGTGGGGAACAGAGGTGTGAATTAGGATGTATAACAGTGGAAAAAAAATCAGATATAATGACAGAACATTTCGGTGCAAGAAAAAGAAAGCCTAACAATGCTGGCAAAATAAGACAGTGAACAGAAATGAAAAGAGATTGCTCTGATCTGGGAACCAAGCAGAGAGAAGTAAAAGTCTATCTTTCCATGCCAAAGAAATTAATTTAATCCAAGTCACAGAACAGTTTTTAACCTTTTTTTCAGAAACAAATTCTTCAGCTTGTAAATGCCAGCAAAGACTGAACAAATGTGTCTCCTGATGTTACAGTCTTCAGCCCCCTCTAGTCCACCCCCACAGTCCTTCATTTGGTAGAAATTTGAGGCAACCTTTCTTACTGCCCTTGTTCTTCCAATCAGTGAGAACCAGATTCCCAGCTAGGTATTAAGCAGTCTTGAGATACTCAGTTAATTTGTTTGTTGTTCTGTTTTTTCCTACAGTGAGAATACATTTGTTTTCAGTAAAGAAATTCCCTTCCACAGCCACCTCCAGTTTTCTTTAAGTGAAGAGGCCATTTGTTTTCAGCAGTGCTGAATTTTCTTCCTTCTTGCAGACACGTTCAGTTTTTCAACTAGATCACAAACAGTAAATGCTCGCCAGAATCGCTCATTTCTACTTTCTCTCTCCTGCCCCCATACCTTTGGCCCAACTCCTTCAAAAAGCCCAGCAGCAGCACACATATGTTATGCATTAAAGACAGTCAGAGAGGTTAATCTTCATTTGTATGCTGCCTAAAATGACAGAAATTGCAGAGTCAGAAAAATGGTGTTTGTTTTCCTCAGCTTGAAATTTTCTGAATTTCTTGATTTATTGCGATATTAACACTTTGAGAAGTTGCATGGTTGAATTTATGAATTTTTTTTTTCCTAATGCCTTCCTACAATTATTGATAAGTGTAATTATGGGAATGCATCTGCATTTCCATCCAAAAGGAAATAAATATTTTCTTTCTCTTCTATACATACATTATAATGTATACATTAATATTCTTGTTTAACAAAACCTGCCAATTACATAATCACCCTTCTTCTAGCAACAAATAATGAGCAGTGCACCTATTGTCTGAGTAAGATGCCAGAGACCTCCTGACAGAAATACGTAACCTTTATTTTGTGTTTGACTGTTATATTCCTGTGGAGCTGTATAACCTTTGGCTTACAAAAAGACAGTATCTGTGCTCTTTATGCAGAAGCTTTTCTTTGTATTTATAAAATTTGCAGCACTGGGAGTTTTGTTTTTGCAGGATCTGTTTTAAGGAATACAATAACTAGGTTCTTAGAAGGGGGCAAGATAAGAGAAACAAATATGAATATATACAGATATTTAAAAGTCATCTGCATTGTCCAAATTCTTCTTCTATAGAAATCCAATGAAAGTTTTATTGCTCTCTTCAATAGAATCGATGTTATTCATTTTGCAATGCTGCTTCTGACTATTTGATGTCTGAAAACATCCTTCCACAGCTGAGTGAATATTGAGCAGGAAAAAACAATGAAGATGAGACGTTGGATGTCTTCTCTGTAGTACAGACTATATCAGAACAGTTCTTTGTGCTCAGACTATTCAATATTGCCTCTTTTAAACAACAATGGAAAATTGTTGCTTCTTTGCATATTTGGTTTTGAATGAGCAAGGAGACCCCCAGTTGCTCACACATCAGTGTGGGGAGTGAAGGCGATAAGATTTGCATTAAAAAGAGATTGGGAATGAGCTCTGAGGCCTTGGTGCTTGACAAACCCTGGAGCGATGAGTTGGGGCATTGAAGGACAGGGAAGGTAAACAAACAAGCCTTGGGGAGATGGGCCAGGATGCAGTTGGGGCTAGAGTCTCAGTTGATGATGTGGGGTTTGAGAGAGGGGCTGCAGCATTGAGATTGGACTATTTACCTGGAGAATTTTACAGGGGCCAATGAGATTGAACGTTGCATGTATGTGTAGGTTGGGAAAGTACTGAACAGGGGGATAAAAAGGATTTGGTTGTAATAAAGTTGGATTTGAGTCTCTGCAGCAGCTTTAGTCCCTGTCCTGAAACGGCACACATAATTAACAATTAAAGCATCATTTATCTCCAAGATCATATCAGTAGTCTGATTTCCCATTGACTGTAGTGACTGGTACAATATACCGTCAGTAAACAACAAAAATAGCAGAAGTTCAGAGGTCAATTTAGTCTGAAAAATATACATTTAATTGTAAATTGTATTTTTGTCTATATAGATAGTAAAAATTGCTGTGAATTCACTAAATCCAAGATGCTGGATTTAACTATAACTAATGGTGGTGACTTGCATGGGTTGGTTGTGTTAAAATTAGAGCGTTTTTTTTCCTGAAACATGTTGGCTTCAGTTCCAGTGTGTTTCCTCCTCCTTTTCTCCATCTTTCTCAAGATGTTTAGCCAAGTAAGAGCCTGATTATATGAACTGGGTTTGTTTTTAATGTAACAACTTATGCTCATCTTCTTTGAAACTATGATCCATCTTCTTAAAAGCCTTCTGTCTATACCACTCACTATGGTAGTTTTCCATGCACTTTTGCAGGATTTAACTCTGATATTTCCCACCCTCCCCCCTCCCTCCACACCAAATCTCTTCATTCAGCTAGTTTGTTTTTATGTAGTCTATCATCTGTTTGACAGACCTTCTCAAACTGGGGATGGCAGGTGGAAAAATGTGCTTATTTATATAGCAGACAGTCTAGTCCAAATTTCTTAATTTCTGCGTTGGATCTGAGCATCAGATCAAGCTCAACATGGAAAACTATGTCAACATTTATCACATGCACTGTTGAAAGTTAAATTCTAACAGGCAAATTCTTCACCAAGTAGGTTATATTAGAAGTTCAGGACAGAACATATGATTTGGGGGTGGGGGCACTACAGTCCAGTCACTGGTTCCCACCATTACTTTAAAAAAAAGTTTTCCTAAGATTTTGCAACCATTCTCTGGTTCCCTCTTACTGTAACCCAAACTGTTCTGTTATGAAAAAAATACAACTTAAAAGAAGATAAATTGACTGAGCAATCTGCCTCCCACTAACCTCTCAAGCAAAGCCATCACAAGGAGTTTGAAGCTCCAAGTGACCTTGCTGGCTGATGTTTATATAATCCTACAGAAACAGGCCCTTGTTAAAACACCAAGTATATTAAATTCAAGGCACGGTAGCTTTTAAGGTGTGTCAAAAATGAGATGATATCCTTTGCTAACTGACTTGGAAGAAACTGATTTATTTTACTCTGTACTGTCAATATTCAGTGACTATATACTATGACTTATATGCCGATTTAAAATTGTCAGAGTCTGAGGTTAAGATGACAGAGGTTTATATAAGCAAAGCATTTTGTGTGGGAACAAAACTGGAATTTTCTACTACACTTTTCAAGTAGTTCATGAACCCAACTTCAAAAAAAGTAATCTTTTCAAACCTATTAGAATGGAAAATTTCTCCACTGTTATCATGATATGAAATATAAAAATTTGAGTCATAATTTCCTAATTAACCTTCGTGAAAAACACTGTTCAGCCCTGAGCTCTATCAAATGAGTGCAAAATATATTAGCATATTTTTGTATAAAAGTCTTTGTTTCTTTATCAGTTGCATTTTTAGCTACTCAGGAAAATCATTAACTGTAAATGATGAGTGGAGTGTATTTATGTGTGTTTGTGTATGTTTAGGTTCCAGCATTGGCTGTAATCTTACATGTGGTGACAAAATCATAAAATGATACCTTCAAATATGTTCAGAAACTCCAGAGACTAGCAGTCCATTGGGAAGCACAGGCAAGTAACTTCTGAGAAGTACCTGACGATGAGGCTGAAGAAATGGGAAATATTTCTGAGGCAGTTTACTAGATCTGTTTGTGGCGATTTTTACCAGCCCTCCTCTGCTTGGAGGTACTGGGAGACTGGAGCATTTGACCAAGAATGTTGATATGCTTCCAAGCCTGCTTATATGTGTCCTGAGCAGCTAGATAACCAGGTTCTGCATTAGGATCTAGGCAAATAGTACCTTGCCTCTCATAGCACTTCAGTTTCCATATGCAGTCAGGCTATACTGACCTCACAGAAAATCACAGTTGTGATTGTATTCTTTTCAAAAAGTCGTGGTGCCACCACCAAGTTTTTGCTCATTCTTTTACTCTAGAGGGCTAGACCACTAGCAGAGCCTACAGAAATAGAGAATTCAATCTGTATTCTGCAAGTATCGAATCAATGTCTCTCTCTCTAGGTATCTGTCAAGTGCCAGTCTGTACATAGCCTCAGTAACATGGGGGTTCATTCCATCTTTCCTGCTGAAGCTGGGCCACTGTGGATTCCTTAATGTAAGATTTCTGGCTCTAGGAAGAGAGAGACCAAAAGGTAGCTCAACTGTCACTTTAAAGGAGGGAGAAAACTCTTGTATGAATCAGATGTTTGGTAGGAAACAGATGTCAACACAGGAGAGGCACTCAGATCTCCCTGAATGGTTCATTCATTAAGGTCTTCATGAAAAGTTAACAGCCACCATCAGTGAAGGAAAATGAGCCTTACTTAGCTCTTTCAAGAACAGATTGTGGTCATCTACCATCAGTATTCCTGTTTCCAGAGGTTGATCAGACATAGGTTTCCAGACTATAATAAACTGCTCGAAGCTCAAATGTGGGTGGGATCATAGATGCTCACTGCAATATCTGCTGTTGGTCTGGCACCTCCCCACTTTCCCTGAAGCAACTTTCAGTAGCCTTTCTGAGGTACCTAACTGTCTCTGTATGTTGCGTAGAGATCACAGGTATCTGACTGGGCTTTGAGATCAAGGTCTTTAAAGCCATCTTTCACAGCAAATCTGCCCTTCAACAGCTCTTATTCTCAGTGGCTTGCTCTCTCATCATCCCTATCTGGTAGAACAGAGAGTTAAATAAAGATTGCACTTGTTTCAATGATTGAAGCTCTCGAACTCTATTTCATTTTGGGTATCTATCAAAAAATTGTCCTTGCTGAATGTAGGGCATGAGGAATTGTACTTGCAGATTTATTTTGAAGATCAGCTATTTATTTCCTGTTTGTGTATTATCTGATTCTGTGCTGTGCAAAGACTCTCGCTGAGGGAATTTTTTAATAAAAGTTGGTATCTGAGGCCTAGAATTACATTAATTCTGATAGAGTAACAGCATTTTCTACTCCTTCGTGGGGGTCTTCAAAAAAAGTAGGGGAATGGGGGAGGCTGCCATGATCTTTCATCATTTTACTTGCTGCAGTAACTACTTCCAAACACCTAAAAATTTCATGCATACTCCATAATCAAGAAACAATTTATCTTAAGTTGAATAACTTGTGAAAGTAAACTGGTGTCATTGATGTGGTAGTGATCTAACGAAGGGTAATATTGCTTGTGAATATCGCCTGTAGTCATAGGCTCCTTGGAAATACACACAGTAGAAAAATAAAAAAAAAAATAAGAGGTGGCAACTGTGAAAGCCCACTTGTAGAATTCAGCATAATCTTGTTACACTGTAGTTATCCCACTCTTGAATGAAGGCTGCTATTCATTTGATGTTGAGACAAATCTGAAACCCTGCTGAGAACTTTAATAAAATACCTAACAAGGGCAATTCTCCACATTAGGCAATCTGGCTAGCTGACAGTCACTGCTATGCAATTTCAAGATGCTGTAATATAACATGCCCCAAGATAATATAATAGGGCCCTAGAATGCTTCAATAAATTTCTGGTTTGTATAAACTTCGTTGAGATATTATATGTGTATACATATATGCCGATAAACACAAATATGTCTCTACTCCGCAAGATGAAATGGGATAACTGGATGAAGCTGTATCACCATGTGAAATGATTGACTAAGGTTCTAGTCCTTCCACTCCAACCTATAAAATCAAGCTCTAAAGGCTTATGTTTTAGAGACTAAAGTCCAATATTTAAATGCTGCTGTTATATGCTAAGAATTTAATTGAAAGTGTAACTCAAAGTGAATTTCTTTAGAACCTAAGCTCAATCAAATTGAAACTTAATAAAGAAAGAAAAAGGGAAGGAGTTTGCAATTTTTTTAAAAAATTGAACTTTTTATACTTTTTCCATTTAAAAAATGTAAGTTAACACTTTTAGAACTAGCAGTATCTTTGAAAAACTAAAAGAATTGTACAGTTAATAATATCAATGATATTTTTCAGGTTATTTTTAGTGAAATTTTGTTAAAATAATAAGTAGGAACAAGTAGCTTCTATTGAATGACTAAAAATTATTCAATTAAGCATTTCCAATGAAGCCTACTGACATCAAAAGAGGCTTCTATTTTGTAAACTGATATTTTTTTCAAATTTAGATGCGAAGGGTTGAAGCAATTCCTTCCATTCAGCTTGAGAAAGAAATCTGTGGGAAGCCAGAAGAATTATGTTATATGAAACATTTCTGCTTGAAAAGACTTTGATAGGAAGTACTGTTACATGAAAAAAGTAGAAGAGTACATGGACTTTATTCTCAGGAAATAATATTTTTCTTAATGCTCAGTTGAAATGTATGTAAATATTTAGAATACATTGTTTAATGAGTGGGAGGTACTGAAGCAGTTTGATAAAGTCAGCTTTTTGAATAAGAATCCCACCCGTTTTTTCTATACTGCTCACTTTTTCTGAAGTCATGTATTTGATCTTTGTCACACTAGCTGATTCATATTTCTCCCTACTCACCTAGATATGACCCACAGATCTTTGTTGCAGCCTCCACACTTGTCAAGTTTCCTCCTAGAATTTCTTCCTGTTAGTTTGTTAACAAAGCCCTGCATAGTCTTCTTCACTAGGTGTCTGTAAGGACAATTTAGGAATGCTTGATTTTGCCTTAGGTGACAAAGTACTTACTTACGTTGCTATAATGACATTATTTACTTGAAGCAGGCCCTGATGACTTTCTTTGTACAAATGGAATATTTTTTCAAAAACTCTATTGCTTAAAAAGTCTATATTTTCTTTCTTGGATTCTTGTAATTTTACCTATTAAACTAGTTCTTGTTGTTTAAAACAAATTGCTGCTGGACAGGATTACATTTGCTCTAATATAAATAAAGGAAACAGTTATAAATAGTTGATGAAGATCTGTGCATGCATAGTGATTTTTAATTGCTGAGAAGTTTCTACTACATTCAGCTTGCAGCTTCCTGTATTGTTGCATTGTGTTGGTCACCTTGTAGTTGGCTAATTTATTAACTGCCTTTCCAGCTATATTTTGGGCTTTGGACTATGCTTTAATAAGCCCAGATGGATTTCAGCCTAGAGTAATACATTTACATCTATAGCCTAAATATAAAATATAGATTTAACACACTGAAAATATTGCTCCATCAGCAATGTTGATAGTTACATTTATTATATGATCTTCCTGTAAATAGGTAAAAATTATATACCTGGGTTTGGGCCAAAATATATTGCAATCCTTAAATGTCGGACCATATTATCAAAATCTGTAATGATGATTTTCATAGAATCATAGAACAGTTAAGGTTGGAAAGGACCTGAAGATCATCTAGCTCTAATCCCTCTGCCATGGTCAGGACACCTCCCACTAAACCATGACACCCAAGCCTCTGTCCAATCTGGCCTTGAACACCGCCAAGGATGGAGCATTCACAGCTTCCCTGGGCAACCCATTCCAGTGCCTCACCACCTTTACAGTAAAAAATTTCTTCCTCAAACCCAATCTAAACTTCCCCGGTTTAAGACTGAATCCATTGCCCCTTGTCCTGTTGCTACAGTCCCTAATGAAAAGTCCATCCCCAGCATCTCTATAGCCCCCCTTCAAATACTGGAAGGCTGCTATGAGGTCTCCATGCAGCCTTCTCTTCTCCAGGCTGAACAGACATAACTTTCTCATCCTATCTTCATATGGGAGGTGCTCCAGTCCCATGATCATCCTTGTGTCCCTCCTTTGGACTTGTTCCAACATTTCCATGTCCTTTTTGTGTTGAGGACACCAGAACTGCACACAATACTCCAAGTGAGGTCTCATGAGGGCAGAGTAGAGGGGCAGGATCACTCCCCTTGACCTTCTT